>JAQFYG010000114.1:0-50215 GCA_034694325.1 Entomobrya corticalis
AATCCAATCGATATCAACAAATAACAGCTGTTAACTTTGCTTTTTGTTCGTTTTTATAAAAGCGCATTACAATAATAAACCGTTTTAATTTGGCGCCAAAATACGGTAATATTTCCATGATTTTTTACATAATTATTTTTTACATGTAAAAATTTACAAGCATTTTTACATGTAAAAACATGAATTTTTCCATCTATTTCCATGTTACATGTTTTTACATATTTGTACCTTGATTATACACTTATTTATGGGTGTTAAATATTACGTGTAAAGTATAGCAAACCGGGAAAGGAAAATAAATGGAAATCTTTTTTCTCTGTACTCTGTGTTTCTTCAGGTTTAGACAGTTCAAGAAAGAAGAGAGAGAGGGACGCTTCTCATCTCTGCACTGTGTTTCGTTTTGGTAGGCAAACTACACGACTAAAGGAAACTGAAGCTGAGTCAAGTAAAATTTACAAATTCCTGTCAGTTGTGCCAAGAGTTACGACTTTCATGTCTCCGATTTTCCTCTTACGACGAAGACAACGACGAGAACCACTACAGGGTTTGTATAAAAAAATAAATAAAATTCTACTGGGAACGCGTATATTAAGTAATGTACAATATATTTTTGTTATATAATTTCTTACTATAAACTTGTATTGTGCTCTACGTGAACGTAAATGTAAATGAAAAGAGGTCTTCACTGATACCACAAAGACGTGGATTGTACATGAGACCACGAAAAGTTGTGGACTCACTTATTACTCTTACCACTACACATTATTATGCTGTATCATCTACTTTACCAGTTTCTGGATTGTTCGTCCTTTTGCTCGTTTCCTTTCCCCTGTCTACTTTCTAAATGAAAAAAAAAATCTTTTCTGATTACCTACATTGTATATTCTACTAATGCGTATTTGGTATTAGTTATAAAGAGCGATTTCGTAAATAGCATGATCATGACCAGGACTCAAGACTATGGCCTACAATTTTAGCTTTGCTTCCGCCATTTCCTATTACGTATTATTATTATCATGAATTTTTTCTCACTGCGTTGCTGATTTCTTCCAAAAGAATGAAAGAAAAATTCGATGTAAAAGAAGTAGTTACAGAAAATAAAGTTAAAGTCCCCATTCATCCTTTTCTGATGTTACATTACCAGTTGTGTGCTTGCTTTGCTGCTTCTGCTAATTTGCTAAAGTAGAGGGAGGGAAAATAAGTAAGGCTGAAGGGAGCAAAAAAAAAGACGACTATCTGAGAGCAAGACAAACTGGGGAAAGCTGACTGTGAACGGTGAAGAAGACAGAGGAGAGCCGACTAGGAAAAGAAGGGTCTGCAGTTGGTCTTCGTTCACATTTATTCAATTACCATAAAAAGTAGCCAGGATCCCCTCGACCGATCGACGGACGGCATGTATTTACAATGTACATGTTCCACTGATGTCTCAAACAAATAGCCAGTAAGTATTGAGTGTATAGACAAAGTCAATCGTTTGTTCATTTGAGTCAGAAACAATCACACAAATGAAATAGAGGAGAAAGGGAGTGCATGCATGTGATCGTAGCGTTGTTGAAATGGATAAAAAAAATTTCTTGTTTCTGACTAGTGCATGCTTCTCAGCTTTTTGTGTTGCTCGTTTAGAAACTAATTCTACTTGATTTGGGCTAGAGCTTATACCATACTAAATCTTGATGGTTAGTTGCCCCGGTCATGAGAAGACAAAAGACTGCTCATCTATCACACTTTTTCAAAAATGATAATATAATAATATGTGGAAATAATCTGTCATTGTTGAATCTATTTTTATTTAATGAAATTCATACCCAAACTTCTCCGTTTATAAAAATATGATCCACCAATAATGACAAAAGTATAAACTTTCTTTGCCTACTTTCATATATTCGATTATTTATTCAATAGAGTATAAGAACATGGGCAGATACTCATCAATCTCCATCCATTCCTTGAACAAATACAAAAGTCGAGGTAAAAGGTCAACGGGTATAAAGGTATACGTAAAGACTAAAGACCATTAGAACATAGAATATTATATTAGTAAGAATGCTTGTTTCAAAGGTTGCCTATTTTATTTCCCAGAAAACGATTTTATATAGTACTGTTTCTTTGAAGATATTATGTGAAGCTTTTGTAACTACGTATCTGGCCATTTTGTAATGATAATAAAAAGCTAGGAAGTCTAATTACTATTATGGTATTGACTTTTTACAGTAGTATTAGATATATCTACGCGTTTTATATTACGAGTAGGGATCGCGGTATCGCAAGCTAGCGGGCAAAATGGATGGTAGCAAAGGAAGTAAAGATCGTTCATTTCAAAAGGATTATGCTGTCTTCATAACTAACCATTGTCGGGAGGTCTAGATTCTAGATGAGAATGTTCTGTCTTACACAAATACTCAACGAGTTTGTATCTAAAAGTATAAAGTAGTTAGTTCCTGTATGTTTGAGGTATTTGGGTAGATACTATAAGTACTACTTTCTTTTATCAAGATTATTTGGTTTGGTGCCGAAGATGTCTTAATAAAGAAAGCAATGTACAAGTGTACATAAGCACAGTACTGAGTACGCATTGACACTGAGCAAAAAGTGCACGTAATAATACTTGAACGGCGAAGTCTAGTATGGGTAAATTCCAATCGACGATGACTAACCCTCATTTGGTAAATATAAAGTATACAGACATAAATACCGGCAAAACTAGATAGCCAACAAAAACATCAATCTAGGATCTCCACATCTTCAGATGACAGTAACAATAAGCTAATGGGTGCCACTTGACTCCGTCATAATGCTGATACATCAACATTTCTACTGTTGTTTATAGTAATTATCGTTAATCAGTATAGAATTTATCTATCTTGAGTTACATTCAGGTACACTGTTGCACACAATAAGATTCACAAGTAAAGAAATAAGGGTTTTTTGCCTGAGCTTTATTTTAAATGCGCAACCATGCTGTATTGACGGCAAAACTAGAACCGCGATAGCGTTACATTCTAGGGGTGGGGCTATAAGCATGTAAGCAAATTTACGATTTGAGAGAGGTAACCTGGAATGACTATAGTTGGAGTTGGAGCGAGAAAATGGAGGATTAAAGATAATGTCACACAAAGTCCCTTCACTGGCTTCACATCACTTTTTCCTTTGTAATCTATCCTCAACATCGCGAGACGAGACAAACAGAAAAGTTGAAATACAGTTCCTGTTGCCTGCAGAAGAGAAAAAACACGTACATAGTCACCCAGCCTATTTTTAAATACCTTCTTTACAAAGCAAAGCACGAACATCCGAATCAAAAAAAAAGAAAATGAATTTTTGTCCGTCTTCTTTTGTAGAATAAAATACATTAGATCAGTGGAAAATAAATGTTAAAGCCAAAAAATCTCTAAATGGGAAACTGGTGTTGTCACAACTTTCACTTTCTTGTAATATTATATGAATGTCGTCGTATTTTTCTCTCGTCAAGCAGAGTAAAGCCATCGTTAAGCTGAAATAAAAATATACAAACAAACGAAAAAGGGAAGGAAACGGAGAAACAGGAAACCAGTTGACAGAAGAAAAAGTAACATATACAGTCAAACATCAAGGGCAAAGCTCTCTTTTTGCCCTCTTTCTCTTCTCCATTTCATTTCGTCTTATTGCATCAGTGATTGTAAAAAAGAGGGTGACAAAAACAGCTTTGATTTAGTTTCCAGCAACATATTTCTGGGCTTAATGATATATGAATTTTTTTAGTGCAGTGTAAAAGTAATATGTAATGATACAATGATAGCTGTTTTCCGCAAAGAATGCAGGCTGAGTGAACTTAAAATTAAATAGGTGAATGAGTTTCACATAAGTATCCCATATTATTGCCAATATGGTTTTATAACCGCAGACTACATTAGTAACGGAAGTAAAATGATAGAATAGAATTTGCTTTTGCTTAGTTGAAATAATGACACAAAAAGGAATAGACTTTATTTTTAGCAAAGAGAAGAGAACAGAGATTGTCGTGTTCATGGCTCATTTTCGACTTCACGGTTCTTTGCAACATTACAATAATATAATTATTGTCGAATGATGTTAGGATTTTAGCAAGTAAAGTAAAAACAATAGTAAATTTCACAGCTACGTTTTCGCCATGAATATAATTAAGGTACTTTTATATTTTTATCACTGAAAGCATTAGCAGAGCTAGACCAAACAGCATCATGATTACCGATTTTAGAAATGAAGTAAAGTGGTGGTGAGATGGTTTTGGCAAAGAGGAAAGCTAAGGAAAAGCTAAAAGCATAATTTTCCCTGTACATCCATTTCGCTGCTCTACTCCTTTCAAGGAAAGCCTTTTCGGATGATTTGCATGAAGTAGCAAGCGGGGAGTGTAATAAAGGAAAACATTTTTACAAGAACATGGGACATTAGGACCATAAAAATGCATATTATCAAAACATGTCTCTCTGTTTCCTTCATCCTTTCCAGCCAGATGAGGAGGAAAACTAGAACTTGTAAAAGAAACTATTCCGTATCTTGTAAAGAACTTTGACTGAAGAAAATACATGCTATGAAACTACTTATCTATGCACATAAAACACAAAGTAAGTACACACAGCACTTTTTATTACTTTGAAGTGTTGGTACACATTTTCGGTTTTGAGATTGTCATTTTTATTATTGAAATTATTAGCTTTGTAGACATTGACGAATTAAAAAGTATGAATGCAGTGACCACAAACAATGAAAATGATCAAGGTAAATGAGTATAACGAGTTTATGCATTGAACGATTTATTATTGTGAATCATATTACGACTAAGTTAGATTTAACTATGCACGTTTTCAAGAAAATTTTGGCAGAATATATTTTTAAAGGATGTGTTATGAATGCATATGATTGTAGGAACATGCTTTCTCCTTTTCTCTAGATACTTCTTTTGTATTTTGTAGCAAAATAGTGTATTCATAAAGTAAGAGTAACTTTACACAGCATATTTACAAGTGTGAGTTTGACTTGCTCCTTATGTAACCTGTGCCACCATAATGTATTGCTTTAAAGTTTTCTCAACCCGACAGTTTTCTTATGGTTCTTCTGTAATAGTGAAAACAAGCTACAGTAAGTGTTCCTATTTCTTGAAGCTGAATCTCCATAATAAAACGAGTAGTAATTAATGTAGTTTACTTATTGCACTGAATTATACAAAGTTTGCTATTCCTCTACTCTCACACATCCATATTTTACGCTTCAAGTGCATTCACTCTTTTCTACAATGAAATTGGTGCATTCTTGTTTGCTCTGCTTCTGTACTAGCTCCTCTTCTCACTCCCTTGAGAAGTTTTCCACTTTCTTTGTTTCTTTTCATCTTCATTTCCAACAAGACCATCCACAAGCATAGCTTATTCATGTTAATGCACCTATTAATATTGTGTATTGCATGTTGCATGCTTTTCTTATTCGTTTTCATGATTCCATCGCCGGTCCACACGCTGAAAGTTTGCATGTCTGTAAGTTTACCGTTACTTGGTAAAGTCAAGCAAAGTTGCTATTGTTCTGACAAAATAATGGAGTTTTAGTTAGCAGAAAACACCTCTCATTTCCTTACCTCTGCTTAGGTATTTTTAATAGAGCATAATACTAAACGAATGTAATAATAATGATACGATGCTAAAAGATGCTTTCAATTTTACTTCACATGCTTACCTGTTTGTCTTGTTGAATCGACAGTTTACTCATTATTCTATAAAACTGGTACTTTGCCCTTTTCTGAAGGAATGTTATTCAGTTCATAAAAAAATATAAGATTTAAAGTGTAATTATCAGTACATTCAATTATTATTTTCAAAAAGTGGAATTCCGAATGGTTATGTTGGAGGAGTTGTAATGGCTAAAGAGGGCTTGTTCGTGGGTAGTGGTGTGTAGAAAGCTATCAAAAATACCAAAGGTCATTAGTTTTCTATTCATTAACTTGTCTGTGTACATTACCATTAACGTAAAATTTACTTACAAATGTTTACCCATCATTATCAATATCATCATAAGCTATTTGTTCAATGAGAGCGCTGCGTGTATAACAGGAGCCTTGTAAATGCAATTTGTCTATAATCATGATATTATACAGTCCGTAGTACAGTTAGTTAGTAGTGGTTATAATCAAGTAGTCGCATCCATTGTGGGACTAGTATTTTAGGTAAAGTTACACGATAACGTTTTAACGAAGATATGCAATATATTATGTTTCTTCTGAGTCAACTAATTTTTAGACACCAAAGGCAGATAAGTCATCATATCCATCCTAAACGTCAGTATAGAGGAAAAAACTGTCAAGTTTACTCGTGTGTTTGTCTTCTGTATTGCAATACATCAACTTAATTTTCCCAATTCGATGTTGTTACAAAAATTATTAGAGATCGTTATTAATAATGCCCTTTGAGAATATATAGCTCATCCAGTCCGTTCAGATCATTGTTACGTACAAACACACCCACAAGAATTTATATAGGCACGACTTTCCGGAGATCCAAGTAAAGAGAGGGACGGAAACGAGAAAGTGAGGGAGTTTTAGGGAAAGCTTTTAATGCGATAGCAAAAGAATGGACCGAATGAGTGTCGTAAAAAGACAAAAACTCTGCTATCTACAATGCACATTCACACACAAGGGAATTATTCTGGGAAATTTTTGTGTCGAGTTTTTTTCACTTTTTTATGATCCAGCTAAAGTCAGTAATAACGTAATGGTAAATACGTAGATGGATGGATAGAGACAGTTTATTCCAGGAAGTTTGTTGCCTTTTTCACCGCTCAATGCACGTTTGCTCTGTGAGCTTTACTGGTGGTGAGATGGATTGTTAATGGGCACGTGATATTATCGCTTGTGGCTCTATTACGACTTTGATGATGGGCGATTTGCGAACGTTAACATCTCATTCCACTTTCTCTCTCACAACTGTTGCCTTATTAAAACTTCACTTCGGAGAAAATACATTAGCTAGTTGACAGAACAATATCAGTCTGTCAGTGAGTAATAACATTAAAATATTGCCACGTTGTATTTTTATCATTATGATGTTTAGCTTACGGGTTTATTCGAAAGGACAAAATATTCGTGCTGAGTGCCTATCAAAACAAAATGAAAACATACAATCCAAATACAAGTAAAGCAGCCAGCTGCAAATTTTAAAAAATAATGTAAAACTTAAAATCTCAAAAACATATGATAATTTTCTCCTCTATTATGAGCAAAAATAATGAAAAACGATTTTATATGGAGATATCTTTAGAGAAAGAAAAAAGTATAACTTTGCATGGTTAAAAAATAAAAGTATAGCATATTAGATTGGTGTTTTCAGAAAAAAAAGTTCATTAGTTTTTATGACTGTACTTTCTCATTTCTTGTTTGGTCTCTCGAGCTGATGGCACAAGATTATTTTCAAGTCGCAAAGAAAAAATGATGAAATTAGTAGTAGGTATGTAGTATGTATTATATCGTATTGTTAAAGAAAAACGCGTTTACTGCTGGGTTCCTAGAAAGCAAATGGAAACATGCCAAGTTATCTATTATTTTATAACGTATTCTATAACGTAGCAGACTTGATATTACAAGAAAAGAAACTGTGAAGAGAAAAAAAAATCAAATGTAAGAAAGAAAAATATGATGCTAATTTGATGCTGCTTGCATTTGTAAAAGTTTAAAAAATTCATTCTTTTATTTTCATGCTTTACAACCTTCTTCAACCCGAAACTACAATCATCGTATTAATTCTAGTTTTTGTGAAGAAACACCACAATTCTTTCAAATTTTTTAACGAAAACGTCAAAATAAAAAGCACAGAATCCTTTCTTTGGAAAGTAAAATTGCATTAATACTACGTTCTGTGTAGTAGCTTTTAGTACTGAGATTTCATAAGCAGAAGCTGCTTACTTTGACGGTTTTTTAGATTTGTGAACACGTACAATATGTAAAAGCAAAAGTTATTCAAACTGACAATCACAATTCAACTTGCGTTATGTGTTACCTGGAACAATGAATTTACTGCTCGTCAAAGTTGCAATTTTTATGCCTGTTTTCTTTGCGTTTAAATAAACGAATTGCGTTTCATTACTAATTTTATTGTTGAACTTTTCATAATATTGTCTCCTTCCATCAACTTTTCCATTTGCACTTTGAAAATAACAACCGAAGCAGCCTTTCTCTTTTTTCAGACAGAAAAAATATTTTGTTTTGAAAGAATTAAAAGAATTTTTAAAGAAGGCGTGTTAATGCCAAGGAAAAAATCCAATTATTATGCTGCACATAAAACCTCAACAGAATATGAATCAGTTTCCAGCTTCTCCCCTTCCAGCCTTCGGAGATTCAAGTCTTGCTTATGGCTCAGTCAGTCAGTATAGTAAAATTGTTATTCGGCAGTCAGCTATCCTTTCGTTCCCGTCATTTACCTTCTGGCAAAATATGTATCACGAAAAAGATTAACAAGATGATCAAAAATTTAACTAGTTGCTAGTTTGAGCAACAATAAAAGAATTTTTAACTTACTATCTAGAAAGCACAAGACGAGAAAGTCGAGGCGACGTAATTAAACTGTCTAAAACAAGTAATAATAAGAAAAAGGGATTCTCTGAAACACGCTCTCTCGTCTTTTATTCTGTTTTTCATTCTATATTATCAGCTTCTCTGTATTAGGCATAAAACGACCTTGACTGTAAAAATACGGAATACTTGAGCTTCAAGTTTCAACGTTAATAAAAAATATAATAATATATAATTTTTAAACATTTGCTTACAAGATAATAAAAAGGATAAAAACAGGCTGTGCCAAGTAGCATCTTTCCCAAATAGGTAGTTAAAAACTCCATCATATTTTTGATTATCATCATGTAGAAGAGTAACGGACGGTGTCAGCTTTACTATTGATGAATGTATTTGGGTTGAGGTTGACACTTGTGCCAGACCAGCCAAATTTCACGCTCGAACGAACACCGAGTCAACTTGTCTAACATATTATCTCTTTGGCAGTCAGCTCGCTTCCTTTTGGTTCTAGTGTGCCGCATGCTAGAAGTAGTGGTAGCAAGTAGCAGAAATTGCTTTGTGTGCACCTTCTTCATATCTACCTATCATTTATAGGTTCCTCACTTCCTGCTGGAAAGCATGGTCATAGGTACGCACGTATCCCCTTGGAAAATGCCTCGTGGCTTATACCACCGCCATCATCTAGCTTCATACAACAAGCACTTCAAGGAACACTTTCTAATGGTCCAAGCCTAAACTAATGTGCTTGAAACCATAATAATATAGAGCAAGAGCCTACACTAAACTGAAAACATTTTTGAATATGCATTCATATTAATACTTGCTTGTGTACTGAACCATCCAAGTACAGAAGCTCAAGGATGAGTTGGAGCTCTGATAAGACATACCTACACGCGTAGCTTTTACAAAGTTAGAAAATTGTTGATGGCGATCATAATGATGATGAGAGTAAAGAGTAGTAAGAGAGGTACTTAAAAGCTATCTATTACTTATGTAAAGGCTTAAACACATGACTCTTATGGTCGGAGAAAGCAAGCTTAGAAAAAAGAGATAAATGTGAATGAGAAGTGAATTGACTGCTACAAATTTCCTTTTGAAGTAGAATAGACCTCTCTCTGAATAGTTTAATTCCAATTTCTACCTTTATTTTATATAGTTTTTGTCATCTTGGCCTGCTTTGAAAATCGGCTAAAAATAAGTCAGCATCCGACAATGTAGCCAATAGCTATGCCATATGCGAATGAACATACCAAATTCTAATAACAAGTAACTTTACGCCAATAGTAAAGTGACAAAAGTAAAAGAGAAAGTTACATTTACTTTCTACTTATTTTTCTTAACTAGGCAAGATCTACACAATGTCGTGCCCTCGCCATCACCAAACTAGCACCATCCAACCAACCAAGTTTCCGTCAAAAGTAGAAAAAGAGAGCAGCCAAGAAGTTCTCATTGGTGCCAAGTTAACAAGTAAACTAAAAAGAGTATCATCATCATAGTTGTAGCATCAGAAAGAATTCTAACAGGCAAAGGCTGTTAGGAATTAAGAAGTGAATTTTGTTAGTTCATGGAAATATGGAAAGAGGTAATTCTTCTTGAGGGAGAGGGAAAAAATGCTTTTCGTAATGGAAGAGAAGATAGGGAGTGGAGAATTCTATGTGCAAAGCTAAATTTGATATTATGCTACTCACGAAGACAACGACATCAGAAGGCTTCTTTCTCCCCAGTCGTTCTTATTTTTTCTACAGGGGACGGGGACAGACACACACACTACATGTGAGCATCACCACCGAGGAGAACTTACCAAGAGGATTCTGATCTGATCACCATCAACAACATGTTGGGGGAAAATAAAAAACATAGTTTTCTCTCTCTCTCTTCACTATAATATTAGGTGTATATGGTACATAACATTATTAGATGCATAGATAGATATCTATTTTATTTTTATACTTTGATCATAGAATATGCTTCTTGTACTATCGTAATGTAATAGCTATCGCAGCATCGTTATTAAACTTCATGACGAACACTCAGTCGTTTACCGCTTCTTTCTATTTCTCGTCTAATGGGAAAGTCCCTCATAACTACCTATATTTACTTCTGGCGTTTTTGTTGCATTCTTTTACTTTTCTTAGACTCGCACTCTACTTCTCTGTTTACTAACTAACCAACCTTTTCTGCAGAACATCAATAAATACAATCTTTATACGACTATAACACATTATTTCTAGTTAATACCATAAATCAGTTATATACTATTTATATTTTCCATAAATACGACATGCTTATGTTTTGAGTATCTTCTGCATACGATTTCCCCACGTTTATATATTAGAAACAATACAGACATCAACAGTAAAACAGATAGATACCATATTTATAAACATACAAAAGAAAAGACCTAAGTATATTGCATCCTTGATATTGGAACACTGATATGAAACCATCCATGGTTTAGAACAGATTGAAACAACTCTATTAACGCCCTTCTCTATTCACTCTTTTGAAGATATAGGTATTATATAAATTCATACGTGCTTGCTAGAGTCTTTTTTCTGAATTGCGTTGCACAGATATAAGATCCGGTAAGGTATAAGGTTACATTTGACACTTGCTAAAAACGTTTATTTATTGCATAAGTATATCTAACAATAATATTAATATCATTCCATCACCTTTCACTTTTCCCTGTCCCTTTATTCTATCTTAATCTTAAGTGTTAAGCTGCTTTGAGTGAGTGCTGATAAATATATCAAAAATCACAAAGTAAAGTTTTCCCACTTGTATCTGGCCATGTCTGATGTGTACATAAGCTCGTAAGTACTTTCCTTTTCCCATTTATTTGGATGTAAAAGCCAAGGTATTACTGCTGCCTTCTTATTTTCCATGTTTGCTTTCACATCGTCTTGAGGATAGTTTTATCATAGCTTTTGGAGTCAACCATTTTGTCATCATATTCCTTTCATAGAACGAAGTACTTTTACAAGCATCTACCCTTAAGATATGTAGCGTTGTCTAATTAGTTATAGCTGATACCTCACATCGATCAAAAGTGTGCTTGAAAACAAGTTGTAATTGTCAAATTCAAGAAAAAATTTAAAAACGTTTCATTCGAATAAACGTAAAATCTTCTTTCTATTTTCCCGTGTTTCAGAAATCATGCGATTACAGACTTTTTATATTATAAAATTCTATTCAAAATAGGTACAAAACAAAAGCATTAAAGTTAAAGGAAATATATTTTTTCGAAAAAGTCTCTTTCCTAGTACATACAGTCTTAACCATTCAATTTAAAAACTATTTTATGGTTCGCAAAAAGTTAAAACAATTTGTTATAAAAAACTGTCTACCTTGCCTCCTATGGTTTGTCGAATTTATTTAATGCTAGCAATGGCGAATATTTATTGTTCATTCTTTTAAGTACAAACCTGAGCAAATAGGAATTCAGCATATATAGCTCGTTACAGCAGACTCACAAAGAGTTTTTTCCCATTTCTGTTCCCCATGCCTCATTTTTTGTTCTCCTTTCTCTCTGTCTTCTTTCAGTTCACATAACCAAAAACAATGAATCATGGTTTTCTCCACGCGCGAATGCATATGTCCACTAGCATTTCTATAAGGAGTTGTAAGTCCGGAGCTCTGTGAGCCTCTCCCTCACATCAAGCTTGTGATAAGAGCGTATCAGTTGGGTCATCCCACCTCATCTGTAAAAATATCAACCATCAGCTCAGCAAGAATTTGGTTTGGTGTGGTCCAATGTTAAGTGAACTAGCACTGTTATAGCAGTATCCCAGTTGCTGGTACTTTCTATCGAGCACGGTGTTACCCACACACAACTGCACAAAGAAGAAAACTAATGGTAAGCTGTCTCAAAACAGGGGCATATGAATCTTTTTTTTTGATTTCTTCCCCTATCTTATTTAGTTTAGCCTTCGAAAGAAAGAAATACATATTTTTATGGGGGAAATGAGCGGAAGGATATATATGAGTGGTTGTTGTGGCTTGTCGGTTACAGAGGGTTGTTTAGCGAGCAGACGGGGAGAACAAGACAGTTATCGGCACTGTTAAACGTAGCCTCTTCAAGTGAACTCAAGTGGAAGGTTTGTTGATGATGATGGCAATGGCATCGTTGTTATTACTCTGATGGTATTATTGGCACTGGATATCAGGAATTCCTCATGAAATTATATGGTATACCTAAAAGTAGATTATATGTGAAGGTACAACAGTTTTCTAGAGGCGTGATGATATTCACACAGCACTAACAGCAGACATCTCCTCTTTCTGTCTTCATCATAATGATCATACATCCCATTTCACACAATATAGGTTTTTCCAAGTGAGAAAACATATACTCACATTTATCGGAGACTATCATTACCTTTCATAAAATACAAATTTGGAAATTAAATGCTCGTACATTTCGGAATGCGTAAAAATGTCAAAGGACAATCCTCAATGTTCGGTGCTGATGTAGGTACTTTAGATTATTAAGAGCGAAAGGGTATTCAACCATTCTGCATGGCTTCATTTTTCTCTTCTTTTCCTCAGCATCCTTTCATTACATTCAAAATTCAAAAACATCACGAGCCACTACATTTTCCCGACTCAAACGTAATATTCTATCAGTAAAAGGACAGAAAACTCCGCTGTTCCTGAAGGAATTCATGAATAATATTTTGAGCACAACAGTATAAATAATAAAAAAGAAAGGTGATGCTGTGCATTGTGTAATGGTCGTTTTTTTGTACACGGCTCTCGAAAAATGTAATCATCATCACCACAAAACGAAGATAGTGTGCACATTGGTGCATCACATATACAGATAGATATGTTATCTTCTTTTACCTTCTACTAGTCTCTAAAAATGCCTCTGTGATGAGTATAACGCCAGAAACTGTCTGATTTTAAAAATATTACATGCTCTGATGTGGAATATTTTTTCAGGAGAAGAAATACCAGCACTACACATGCCCTCATACACTGACTCACATCGCAAGAACGCCGGAAAAAGCCAACATTCTTCGTCTCTCGAACTCCATCAGAAAAGGTACGTGACTTGACTGAGGACATGAGTTAAAACATGAAGGGAAATTCAGGCAATGCAAAGGGAGATATATGCATCTATAAAACTGACGATGGGAAGATGCTATTACGAGGGAGAAGGACAACAGCAAGCCATGGAAGTTGGAGTTGGAACTCTCTTAGATAGACCTTAGGTACATTATATTAAATGCACTAAATTACATTCACTCGCTCGCTAACACTCACACACAGATATTTATGCATCTATCTACTTTCTCTAATATGCAATATACTTATATCTTCGTATAAACGATGGAGATAACTATGCATTTTATGCACTACTCGCTACAAGAATAGATAAACTAGTAAAAATACATATTATAGACATTGAAGACAGAATTCGAGTCGAGTCGTTTCAGATAATGCGTATACTTGTGCATACAGAGGGACAGTAGAAAAAAGCTTTCACTTGCATATCAATCACTATATTATATATATGGTATGCGTTTACATGTAGGAGACATACTAACGAAAACATAGATTCTCCTTTCGCCTTTATTCTCGTTTTTCCCATGGATGAACCAAGAAAGGCTAAATCAACCGTTCGACCCAATAATCCATCTATTTCCAATGAATGGACTTGAGTAGGGTCCACCCCTTTCTCTTCTTTTCAGCACTTACACAGAACCAAGCAAATTTTAAGGAGATCGGAGAAGGAGTGAAGAATGCTAATGGAAAATATCATCAATATCGGATTCTTCTGTTGCTGCTATTGAAGACAAGTGAATAAAAGCCATGAAGTCAATTGCGAGTTAGTTTTCTAAAGAAAAATAAATCTGGAAAGTCTGACAGAAAATAAAGAATAAATAAACAGAACAGATTGCAAATTAGAGAACATTTTATCAATTTGACCTCTACCAACTATGAGTCGGAGCCAATATAATATATAAAGTACACTAGTTGCATTTTGCATTGCTTGGCCAAACCGTTTATTATTACAACAAATGGAAGAAATGACTCTAAAATAAGGATAAAATGCACTTTCACTTTTAGCCAATCGGAATTATTTCATGAATTAAAAAGTAACACGCATGCTTAAATACAATCGTAATGTGAGAATAAACAATAAACTAAACTAGATAAACACTTGTTATCGGGGTGTTCGTAGACGGCCACTTGCTTTTAGTTTCCTTGCTTTCTTTTTTTCTTTATTCTCTTCGCGTTTGAGTTTCTGATTCTATTTCTTTTTATCACAACTTCAAACTTGTTGGTAGCCGTGACTTTTCTAATATGCTTCAGGGGTAGCATCACTCTCTAAGTCGCTAGTTTTTAGCGTTTTCTTCGTTAAAGTCCTTATGTTATCTTAAATCTAATTTTAATAATAATGCTGATAAGTTTAACATTTTTCCCCAAGATTTTAAAAACTTTCCATAGTCGTTAGCAGTATATTATAGACTGAGAAGATGCGGTATGCTTAAAAAACATATTTTGAAATATTTTACTCAAAACAACCTTGAAACTTGAGAAAAACAAAATTCTAATAATGTGATCCATGGCTCATGATTTTCTGCTTGCACGTTTCCCCAAATGATATATAGTGCGGATACGTGTCATGGGAAATAGCGAATGGAAATCTGAGCTTTTCTCCGATACTACTTGCCTTGCCTTCCCTTTCCTTTTTGTAGCAGTCACACGCTTTACTTTTAGCACAAGGACAATACACCGACCAAAACTGGTCTGAAACCAATTCCCTGAATTCAAACTACGTATAAAACTACATTCGCCGTAAAGTGTAAAGACAACAATAATAGTTAAATAAAAGTATTAACCATGGACAGTGGGAAGATTTTTCCGCTGCAACGGCTGCAACAGAATCATACATTTTAAGAAATCAGCAACTGGGGGATACAGCTGCTAGTGTTACGTCTTTTGATAAACGTTGAAATATTATTTCCTGTGTTTAAATGATCACATTATCACATACTTAATATGCTTGCATACATCAGGATAGCATATATACATATTTAAACATTTGTAATAGTAGTAATATGTGAGTAAAATATACACATAAGAACGAAATTCGTTTTTTACCGGAAAAGGCATGAGTGCTTATGACTAACTTGCTAACCGAGAAACATGACAGCTCATAGATCATGTACACTCACTACAATTCGCATTAATATAATTGACCGGACGTATACGTATTTTCATATACCTTAAAGTTTAGGATTTTGAAATGCATGTCAGTATTTGACAGTTTGAGAAGAATAATTCGAATAATGAACACTTATTCAAGATAGCCCTTTTCATTAATACGACCCTCGTCTGGCCTTATTCTGTTTTATCAAAAACACTGGGAAGCATCACTAAATTGAAGACCTATTATCTATTTTTGGTACTCTTTCTTGGATACAGCCACTGCTTCAACTGCTGCAAGTTTATCTCGTTCACTTTGAAATGAAAGCACAGCAGCAAACAACACAAAATGCAATGCTGATTACTATACATGCTCCTACTACTAAGTATCAGTCTCACAATTCCCTGAGTAGAAATGACTCGGGAGAGAAACAGACAGAGAGAAAGCAGAGCAAGTGAAACCTTTCATTTATTCTCCGTAAAAAAGTATTGAATAGGTGCAGTTGCATTGAAGTTTAGATTACTTACTTACCAGTATAGGATATTCATTATTACTTCGAACGTTTTCGTCTATATGTGACAACGACAAGTGACATCTTCCCAAATCAAGTACTGATCCGATGGTATATTTCAATTGTCAATATTCTGAGTTTTAAGTCCATCTCTACTATACCGAAACTCTACCGTATTCAATATTGTATTGTTAAGCTGTCTACAGAGTAATGACTGCGAATGTTGGTATAATCAGTGACCTATGTTATCCTCTTTTCTTCGTAAATTTCCTTTGATTCATTCACAGTTTAAATTTTGAGTCGTCTCATGTCTGACGGGAAACAAGTTGAGAAGGCGAATTATATAAATTGCATACATAATGTTTTAGCAGCATGACATCATTGTAATATCCAAGAACTGCCAGTAAATCTAAAATCTACTCCATTCGTTGGTATTCCTGAGAGATGCTTTGGATATATACCCATCCATGTAATTGAGTAATGCAATGCCAGAGAAAAGGGAGAAAATCAGAATAACATTATTTAAAGTACATGCGCTATTGAAGAAAATATAAGAACAGTATGTTATACTCACTACTAGTAGAATCGCATTGAAGATGACATGAAATAACTTCATGAGATGATTTCGCAAAGGAAATGAGAAAACCGTTCCTTTAAGCTTCGATTCATTCATTTTCATTTGTCACATAAAATGTCACTTAAAAAGGGAGAGTAGAATTGGAGGTACATAAATTGTACGTGCTTTCCAATTTTCCAAGTATATTTTCACTAGAATACTGGTGTTGCGTATGTATTCTCCTTGGTATAAAATAGCGGCTTGCTGGATGGAATGAAATACTACAATAGGAAAATTCATATACCGATTCAGCTTGAATGATAAAAATAAATGATTAGGGTACGTATGTAATAAGCTAAGTATCATGCAAGGATGCAAGGGATTTAAAAGTCTTGGTAAGTAGGTATGTAGTATATGCTCACTGAACCTGTTGTGAATCAAGTACAACTTGACGCAGTTGTTGCACCACTATATACAGTGTTCAAATGTACCCATCATAGTGAACCAACAAATTGATATTTGCATAGGAAAATTGTATTATTTTATTCAATTGTAGTAATAATTTGTTGGGCTACAGAAAATAATGCACAATAATTTAGTAACCTACGACCTAGCTAAAACACATCTGCCAATATCAAAGGAAGTGTTAATTACACACGCATACTAAATTTTAAAATTTTTTGGAGAAAAATAATATAAACAAGAATGACAGCATCCAAATTACATACACGAATTCTTTCAAACACTATATTATAAACATCCTTCTTACTCTACTTTTAACGTAATAAACTATTTTTCACACATTCCGTTTTGTTCATTAAAAATACAAGCTTTTTCCACTATTTGTCACATGAAAGAAAAAGTTACGAATTATTGTTTAACGTGTAAAGGTAAGGTAAAGAGATATATTACTGACAGCAATTCCAACTAACCTCGATGAACTATACATAAATTATTATTATCATACACTGTTTAAACTGTAGATCAAACCTAAATTACATACAACTTAAAAGTATTTTTACATTTACATAATATTGTATTATTCGAAGATGCTTAAATTATAACTTTTAAAGATTAAGTTAATATTAACATATTTTTCCGGGAAAGAAACAATAACGTGTTACTCGAGCTCAAAGAGATAACCTATTATCACATATCATTTCTGGGTTCTCCAGGATGTGTTATATACAATTTATTATTACAAATATAATAGTATAGTCCTAGAAAACATAAATAATCAAAAGCTAACTGCCTAAAAATCCTTTTTGCAAGATTTTTTTCAACAGAAAAAGTGGCTCAGTTCAACATACCTTATCCTGAATATATTGTTAGTTACAGCAGCTACTATTGCAAGTGCAAATATTCAAAATGCATGAATTGGATGAAATTAAGAACCATTTTGTGTCGACATGTGGATTGTCTTCTGTGTATTCCGTTTCTTCTAGCTTTAGTATGTCAGGATTAGGTAAATTACTATCAATCATCGAAGTAAAGATCAAAGAAAATGAATTGGTGCAACTACACAATTCGCATAACATAACTACAAGTGTAACGTACATTGTACATTAAACAACGAGAACACAAAATACGGAATTGCCTTTCATTAATATAATCATCTAACGACTGCTGGTCATAACTAAAAATGTAACTAAATACCCGATTCAAGTCAAGATAATACGAAAGCCGGTTTAATCCAATAAAGGACACCATATGTTCTATATTAAATCTTTCAGTTTCTCGTTTCATGAAATAAACAGCTCACCAAATGAACTTTTGTGTTGACAAAATTTTAAAATGCTACTAAAATTTAATAATGATTTGGTAGGCTTCGTACAAACTGAAAAACTTGTTTATTACAGAAAACAAGGAATTTAATACAGATAAGGACAAAATTTACGATTTACGAAGGAATCTTGTCTTGTCCGGGATGTTGATGGTAATAGCAGAGCAGAATAGAAAACGGAGATACGACGACGGCGTCCTTTCCCAAACTTTAAGCTACATAAGTGTAAACTTTCCTGTAAAATCAATTGAAAGAAATGTAAGTACACTGACGTATTCGTTTAAATTGGAAATGACGATAAACCGTGGCCATATTTATTCAATAACATCTAATTACCTATCATCAGCAGTTCGTGCTAGATACTCCCGTTCGATTAGTCCTTCTATACGTTTCTTAATCACTACTGGTGAAGGTAAAAATCGGCTTTTCAGTTGCTCTGTTACTTCTGCGACAAGACTAGCATGCTAAAAACAAATAATATGCAATTTGTTTACAATAACACCTCACACGAGCCACAAATTTTTTATTTTTTTCTATTGGACTAACCGGCAAACGTTTCCTGGCTTTCATGATTCGCACGATGGCGGCTTCGATTTCATGTTTACGATCCTCGTCTACCTTATTACGTGTTTCTTTTCTCTCCGGTTCCGATTCGCCCTTAGCTGCAACGGTCTGGATTTTAACTCTGCAAAAGCCAATGATGTTATGTTATATTAAAACTTACTACACTAAAATGATGCTTCAGTAGCAAGATGTAACCCAACAATTCTATTATACCTGTGCAATTTTGAAGTAAATGAATCGTTTACATAGAACTGGTGAGATGGTTCAATGTCCTTCACCTTGGGTGACTTGAGCAACACCCGCTGTGTTGCCTTACCCAGAGCTAAACTTTGCAAGGCACGAATGAGATCCTTTTCCGGAATATCTGTCTCATTCTGAATTTCTTCGTACGTCAATCTTTCACGGTTATTAAACAATACCAAGATACACATTTGATAGGTCGATACTTGGATGATGTGCTTTCTTGGACCGAGCTTTTGAGAAGATCCCTGACTAATTAGAGAAGTTGAAGAACTTGCTCCATCCTTTCCTTCTCCGTCCTCACGTTTTGGACCATAAAAAACAGCGTTTAGATCCGCCGAACCCAGTTGAGGATTCAGAGTTAGTTGACGTCCGCTATGCTTGGCTAAATAAAATCTGATAATAAAATAACGCAACATTAGTATAAATTCATATGCATATCTTAGCATCGACTGTATACATTGAGATAGTTATTGTATGTTAACACTTAAAAGCATATTTTGTCACCTTTTAAATGCTTCAAATGCATTTCTTGGTGCACTTGGAATCGTGCATTTTGGTGTCGCTGATTGTGTGGGCCAAAAACCTGTTGTTAAAACTCTGACACTTAAATCCACACCGTAGAGATTAACATTGGATGTGTTTACATGTTCCTTAAATTCTTCCATGATTGTGTTAGAAACTGTCATGTCCTTAAACATTCCTTCTAATTTTGTTGTGAACTGACATCCACATTCAGTCTAAATCACAAATTAACAGATTTTCTATTAGTGACTATTCTATCATGGTTTGGCGATTTTTTTACAGTAATCAATTTTAATTACCTTAAGTTTTGATATCATATTTTTCTCACTGTCATCGGACACGGATTTATTCAACAAGAGACGCTTTGCTAAATGCTGCTTGTAGTATCTTTCAAACACGTCTTTCTCCAATAGAAAACGGAAGAGAACCATAGTTTTGTCGAGTACAGTTTCAATTTCTTGCTCTGACATCTACATCACGAGGAAAGAATAGCCATCAACTTAGTATATGCCATATAACGGTCATATTATTATATAATTACAAGCAATTGGTCATGTAAACCTCACCCCTTTTACTCCTTTCTTTAATTTATCATCGATGAAAAGTGAAAGGTATTCCGGTGACTTGTTGTTCAAGTTCAGGAAATGTTCAAAATCTGATGCTATGGTCTGCTTGAAAGTCTTGTCATTATTGAAGGAATTGTTCAAGAAGAGGTCAAAACGGTCTTTTAAATCTAGTAAGTTCTGTAAAAAGCCATCAATAATATTATCATTAATAGTTCAACAGTTCCAGGAATCGAATGTCATATTTGAAAATTCATACAGGCGTCATTATCAAGCATAAATACCTGTACAAAGGTGATGGCGTTAGTCCCTTCGTCTTCACGAACCAGGGCTTTGCCTTGTTCTCGCAAATATCGGCTTATGCATTCGGCCATTGTTTTCAAACCATCCTGAACTCGGCTAAATAATTTATACATACAAGCTAAATCTTCTGTTTTGTGATATTTTAGCATGTGAACAACTCCAGAATTCTCCATTTCCACTATCGTACGCATGTGCTTTTTTATTAGTTCGTCTTCAACAACTTCAACAATCCTCGACTCAGTAGACTCGTCCAAATAATGCTTCGCTCTTTCGGCCTCTTCATTTATTCTCTGTTCCACCTTCTTAATGTACACTGAAGCACTATTTTCTGCGAGAAATTTCTGACTTTCCAACTAAACACATTGAAATAGTAAATTAGATTACAAAAATTACGTAAATAATTATGCATTGTCTTGTTGTTAACCAATAGTACCTTGTAAAATTCTGCACTTTGATGCAGAAAGGGTCTCTCAAAATCTTCTTCGTAAACCGACCTTCCTTCGATACTTAAAATCATTAACATCTGGCAAGCGTTTTTTATTGCCAAACGATCTACTACTTCTCCTCGTCTTTCCCTCATGACCATATCCAATAAAGTTTCTCTAAGATGATCTCGTATATTGCCATATCGCACTACCTACAAAACAGAAATAATTGTTTTTAGATCCCAGATCAAAGTTTCAAAAATAAAAGAGACTGATTAGATTAATATTATGTTTTTCTCATACTTGATCTCGAAAAATGATTAAGCCCAAATTATACACATTGTCCACATTATTTTGCTGAACGTAGACGCGATCCATATACATTAAAATATCTCTTATCATGACCATAGATGTCTGATGATCGTTCCAAGCTTGATTTAAGACCTGGAGGAAATTGTTGTGCAGCGAACGCAAGACGTCTTCTCTGACCTTTAAAATAAAAGTTTTTTTTGAATATCCAAATACTTATTTGTTAGCTAAACAACCGAATTGCACAATATGTTCCGCTTTGAATTACTTTTGTTTCTAGATGGTGAGTCACAACCTCCTTCAACCCCGTATAAAGGCGTTCGCCGTGCTTGTGAAGAACCATTGTGTAGGCATTGCGGTACAATTCTTCAAAACTAAGACCAGAGTTATTCTTCTTCTGAATCTCCTGGATAGCACTTTTCAACAAAGACCAAATATTTTCCACGTACTTCTCGTCCATGGTCATCTGTAAATGTTCAAATAAAATCGGTTAATAAATATGTCATAATACAATTTTCCTCTGCCAACATTATCCACAGTAGCTTATTAAGGAGGGGATCTCATTTTGTTGCTTACCGGGAAAGCTCTTATCCGCATTTTGCCTCCCTCCTTCTTCTGCATTCCTGGCTTTGATGAATTCATCATTTTGATGTGATTTTTAATAGATAACAATCGTCTTCAAAAGAATATACACCGGATGACCGGATTGCCTACGAAACTATTCCCGTCTAGCTCAGTATAGAGAATAGAAACCTTGGCAAGCCCTCTGGATCCAGACTTTGAAAACGAATCCCTATCGTAGGATATTCTACTCAGCTAGGGTGATATCATGATTAGTTCCAAGAACGGAAAGTTTGCTCTTGCTCTAACCAACACTTGTAATTTTAAGTTACGATGTCAATGGTAAATTGGACAAAGGCTCTTATCGGTCGCGTTAAGTTATCCGGATTGTCGGTATCTCTATATACCACAAATAGCACTAGCACTGGTGTGATGAAAAACCTATAGAATTTGGCAAAATAAAATTGAAATTAACATTTCAATAAAGGGAAATGCAGAACATTATTTACATAAATAATAAAAGTTCAAATCCAAAAACTATAAACAACATAAACGCTTAGATACGGAATTGAATTTTTACTATTGTATAAATGAGACAAACAGCTGACGAGGGTTAGTTAGGAAACGTGATGTTTAAAGTGATACACGTCACACGTGAATAGTGTAGATAATATATCATATCCTAATATAACTGACTAGTTATCTTTAAAAGAAATACAAATAAATGTAAACTTAAAGTAAGCTAAACTTGCCATCAACTATCACATCAGTTAAAAAATTTGACAGACTAATTCATGGGTTCCAGGTTCATGACTATTATCCAATTAAAGACAAGGAATTTAGCACTTCAATATTTATCATTAAACATATCGTTCTACTGCCGACACACTTTTGCTATATATTTTACACTGGAATTAAAAATCAGAGGCAAGTTTTACTACGTTGAACGAATCAGTAACAGTAACACTAAAAATAAACCCAATAAAAATTATAGACCAACAAATCCAAAATCATTTTTACGTATTTTGATTGCTGCTAAATTAACGACAAGTCTTATCTATTACTATTGTTAATATTTGAAACTGCCCATTGTGCTCACCTGACTGATTATTTTGCTGTTATTTATATAAATATTAGATATCTATTGCTTCCGAGACAAATTTTGAATGATTTTAATTGAATTCCACAAAACGAAAAAAATTCTTCTTGCACTCTAGCACTTTGTTGTTGATTTTATTTTAATAAAAAGGCATATAAATTATTAGGAAATGTCGCTAATTATTGCTGTAAATAAATATCTTAAGGCTGTTCTATTATGTTCTGTTTATTGTTGGTACACTAATTTATTTATATTAAAAATTATGTTCAATATTTCATCTCATTCATTTACTTGTTATTATTACAATATTATCCTAAACACTAGACAACTTTCCGTCACAGGTTTACAGTCCCACAGAGAGATCTCTCTTTCTCTTCACTTTTTTCTGCTTTTGTGTATCTATCTGCTGATCAAGTTACTTTAATGCATTCTTACGTTTTCTGCTCTCCTTTTCATTCAGCTATTCACCTCTTGTTATGTCTGTCCACTCTGCTGTTATGTTGGTTGGTGTTGCGTATACAAGACGGGACGGATCGACGAGTCAAATCAAGTAACAAGCAATAAGCAAAATGGGATGTGTTTTTTATGAATTGCCTGTACAGGCAGAATAGGCAGATATATTTGGAATGAAAATTACAATCAATCCGACTATTAACTATTACAACAATGCACTGCACTCTCACTAACTCTTACTTTACTATCACAAGTCACAACATAGCATCGATAAAATAGTACAGAGCTAGAGGAGAGACTCTGCAATTTTATATTTGTTAAATAAACTGGTACAAAACCGTAGCTGAGTACGCAAGTAAATCTAAGAAGAAACCCTCTGTTATCATCTCATCCCATAACGCCCCTAACTTTGGGTCCAATTCTAGAATCCAAATAATTTCAATGATGAAAGTTCCCTTTCTCAAGTTTGAACAATAAATATTTCCCCCTACTTTTCTCCTACTACCTGCATAAGAGAATAAAAATCATTAGAAGACTTGAACAGAACTTTATATGCAAATTTTTTAATTACATGCAGAGATATAGTTACATATTATTCGGCATGCATTTTGGCAATATGAAAACATGTTTGATTGTGAATTATATGAAAAGAATTTATACATGGGTTTGAGTTGCTTTTAAATTAAGAAATCTCGGAATCTGTGGCAAATCTTTTTGCAGGCAGACAGACGACAGACAGACAAGAATCAAGTGGCACCACTAGCGCTCCCTTATACTATGTTGAATTGTTAGTTTTATTGTAAAGCTAGCTGCCAAACAACCAGCCCTTCCACGTATTTTAATGTTTCAACTTGCAACCTTTATGAAAAAGACGGCAAAAGCAGTATAGGCATTGCCTGGCACACTTGTTCTCTCAACAAACATTATGCATAGCCAAGATTCAAGATGTTCATAGTTCAAACTCCTCCCTCACACAATCATACAATACCATGATGGTATCCTTTGTTAAATGTGATGTTGTTGCTGTGCTAAAAAATCATGTCATGTTTTAGAACAGAGCAGTGTAAAAGTCCAGTGCAGTGGTAGTAAAGGTATTATAAATTAGGTATATCTATAATAGAATATATGAGTGAGTACAATCAGCAGTCTTTTGCTTCTTATGTGAGTGACACGTAAAGCAAACCACAGAAAGCAGCACATGCTACTGACTCAGAACGGAAGTGAAATCTGCTGGGAAGGGATGGGTAGCAATGCTATAACTGCAGCTAGTAGCTAGAAATACTGATCAACCGACCTGCTGACCCTTACTTACAATTTATATTATCCCTCATAACCTCGCCCTTTGTGTCAATGTAAAGCTATCACTGCTATATTTTTTAAATACCTGAACCTGAAAGCAGGAATTTAACAGACCTTGTGAAGTGGGATCAGAATTATATAAATAATCATCCCCATTTCCTGCCCATTTGAATGATATGTTGTCACCATGGGTAGCCATAAATTGAAAAAAATAACTTAAGAATCGCGTCGCCTTGCCATTATAAATATAGGTTGGCAGTATCGTAATGACGTGCGGTATTTAATTTTGAAATATATTTTTTGCAGTTTGTAACCTTTTCCAGCATAGCTTTTCGATTTGAACAAGTTTGGTGGATTTGACTTTCAGACATTTCAACATCTTAATGTTGTCGTTGACTGTGACCTGTAGCCATAGAAACCATTTTAAACCATCTTAAAAATTTGATTTCAGGCGACCAAAGTGCTCCTCATTCCTCATCTTATGCTCTTTGTTGTTACCTTACGTGATTGTGATTAATACACATGCATGATTGTGAAGTGTAATAGCTAAATGGTCCAAAGATACCTGATGACAAATGACATTCCATCCGGGGAATATTTTAATTTAAGCATTTGTTCATTTTTCAAAGGATCATGACGGCTATATGAATAAATAAATTTATAATTTGAATCAAATAGAAAAACACTTTACTTATGACTTGACTCATTTTGCCTTTACTTGATTTGATTCACGATATTTGAGGGAAGCATTACAAAAATACCATAAAGGAAAATGGAACAAAGAAAACAATACTTTTATAGGACTTTCTTCTACTGAGAACAATGATTTAAAATTTATGCTCCTGATTTGATGCATAAAAATAGATATTTATGTAAAACTCGTAATAATAGTATATCAATTTCAATTGGACTACCTCCTTTAACTCTAATGCACTTAAAGTATGCTAAAATAAGTGTGCAATGTAATTAGTATATGGCTCTTATTTTTCTTTCCCTTCTTGGCAATGAGAAATTAGACCGAATTCGATCAAACTTCCTCATTTTATTTAAGTTTTCTTGTATACTATAATCTCGTCATCTCATTTTGCATTGCCCCATGTGGTCCTATTTTTCCTTGCTTACTATGTATTTTATGTGAATATGCCTCAACTCACGTCAGTGAGAGTGTAGAGAATCTTATCGGTCATAGAATCGAATACTTTTGCACAGTGTAGTTCCTAAAAGTAAAAATCCATAAACTTTGTGGATCCATCACTATCGTCATCTTCATTAACATACACATCAAACAAAAAAAGTACAAAAAGAGAGAAAAGGGGAAAGTAAAGCGAAAGGGTGAGAGTGGGTGGCGAATGACGATAGCTACCAAAAGCATTATATACCTTTCTTTACAGTCCACTTCCATCCAACTTCTTTCTCTGGTGAACAAAAAGAAAGTACAAGATTTACGTTTACAACTTACAAGTTGGAGCTTGAATCGGGCATGGAAAGTCCTATTCCTAGCTCCCTATAGCTATGCGATGATAGCTAATATGTAAATGTGTGTGGCAGTTCACTTACCAATTTGTTCCTGTCCTAAACATATTGCTAAACAATATAATAAATAATAGTCCTATTTTTATATTGCTTATCTTATTACTTTTACTTTACTTTATGCATGTACATTAATACACTGCACTCACCGAATTCCCTTTTCATTCATATTTCTATGTATTTCGATTTTTGTCCTGGTTTTTCCTTCTAGAAAAGAAAGCTACATGTTAGGTAGTATATGTGAACTATGAACAGACATTTGCAATAAATACAAGCATACTACGAATATTACGAATATTATTTACTACGATCTGTGCCTCCATTCTATTCCGTGTAGTACTTGCTGCCTCACAGTGGAAATATTTCTTTCTACTCTTCTAATCTTTCCTCCTATTCATTTGAATCTTGGCCAACTACACAAGAATTCATATTTATATGTATCAGCCAGTAAAAGGCAGATAGGAGAAAGCAGGCATGCTATTATTGCGAAACTAAAACGTGTTCTCTTGTACTGTGTTCCTTCTTGTTCGTGTTCTTTCTGGATGCATTTATAATTTCTTTCGAGTACTTTTTGCTAATCCAAGATGTTAAAGAAAGAGGCTACATACTACATTCAGCAAAAAATTGAGGTCTGAGCACAGAAACAAAAATCATGCATTTTTTAGTTACAACAGAGAGTTTTTCTTTTCGATGTAAATTGGAGAATCTATAATTGAATCACTTTGCGTACGTACATCCTGCTCTTGCTCAAGGCCATGTTTACTTACAAATGACATTAACCGAGTTGAGATTGAAACTTGATATTGCTCTTTACCAATTCACCAGAGAAAGCTTTCTAGGGGAAAGATCAATAATCTTGGTTTAAACAAGTGTCACTCAAGTGAGACATCAGCTAAAATTACATAGTAATTACTCAGGTCAGTGATGCAGAGAAATGATTGGAAGAAGGAACATCATCGTATAAACACACACCGATTTAGAATATTTTGTTTCTGTATTGTGTTTTCCGTTGTGTATGAATCATCCACACTCAACTATTGTACTTTGACTTGAGGTTACATGTTAAATCTTGGTTTCACAAAAGCATTCATCATATCCATGATCGTGAATCGAAGATAAAGTACGTATTTATTTAATGTTTTATCACTTACTTTGATGTGAACTTTGAAGCAGTCACGATATTCATGCATTTGTAACTTACTAGTATATTTAAATCTATTACTTCCATATAAAGTAACTATTTCCGGTGACATTAATGGGTATAGCCGTATTTGGCTGCTCAACTCAAACGAGTAAATGAGTCTTACTGCCTGCAACCTGCAATAATTATTTAACCCAATAGTGCTGTGAATTAATTTGCGTTACGTGAACAAGTTGTAGCTTCTAATTACTGGGAGAGGAATTGCTTTGTCTCCGTGTGTGAGCGAGAGCTTTTTGGTGAACTATACACATAATTCATTATCTCATTTCTGTCTGACTACTAGGCTATGTGCACATCACACGGAGACGAGGTAGAAAGTGGGACTGATTACTGATTGAAGAAGAATATCAAATTCATGTAAACTGAAACGGTATATTAGTATGTTCCCACATAAGAACAACCTAGATTACATGAACGTGGAACATTACCTTCTCTATATGCAACTTTATGCAAGAACGAGTGCCGAGTGAACTTAAAACTATCGAGATTTTATAGAGATGACATTGACATGTAAAAAATCTCGCATACTAGTGAAGTGTACAACGATGGATTACTACTACACGTGACACATTACATTTTTATATAGATAATTAAAGAGAAATGAGATTTAAATAGGTTAATAATATTATAAATTCAATACAAAAATCACTATTACTTTGAACTTTAATGTGGTATCCATTCTGAACATATATTTTGATGTGTTGAGTGGAGATTTGTGCTGAACAGTTCAATTTAATATTATATGATTTTTTAAATTTTAAACATGCTACAGCTATTAAATACGTATCAAAATTAAAAGTACAATTATTTAGTGCTATCAAAGCTGGCTCGTTATTTTAGTAACTTATGCTGCGATCCATGATTCATATATAGAAAACAGCGTTTCAAGCTCCGACATCCAAAATCCAAAAACTTTACATGTTACAAATCATTCTATTCATCAATATATTAAATTTGAAGCAATTATCATTTCAAGTGTAAGAGATTTTATAAATGAAAGACTGATATTCATTACTTTACCGTTTATTCATATCTTATCAACCAAAAACATAAACAGTATTTTTAAAGAGAATTTGTACTTTGAGTTTGCGCTTGTAATATTATTTCAGTAATCCATTGCATCATTAAAAAAAGTGAATATCAATTCAGACTCATTAAATTAACAAATGAGGAAGCACATTGTTGTTCCCTGTTTCTGCTAAGAAGAATATTCAATCATTCATGATTCATTAGCCTACCTTCGAATCGAAGAAAAAATAGGGAACCGCAGCACTAGCAGAGCTCTTCCCTGCAACAAAAAAAACGCTGTGTGGTTGGCGGATGGCTGCTGTGTGATTGTGTGAGATGATGTTAGTGATGACGATGAAGAAGTAAAAGATAGCCTAGTAGACATCAGACATCAGACATCACGCAGTGCATAGCGGAGCGAAAGAGATTCTGATTTCGGTCACTCACTCAACAGATCAGATGTGCTACTGCTGTTATGCTACATCTCTTTAATATCTTCAGTGCTTATTGCTGCTGACTGTTAATTTGGTGGTAAGTTTCTTTACAACGTGGTTCTATTTATATTTCTGCAATTCATTATCAGATCATAAAAGGAGACTAATGCAAACCTTAAATAATACTTTGGGTTGATATTAGTCGACGCAAAAAGTGAGTGAGTCGATTAGCTGTAAGATTGAATCCACTCAATTCACCTGTTTTCTAAATGAAAGTCCAGGAAGGGGACCAGGTGCAGGTAAAAATCAGCCGTGCTTGCTGTGACAGCAATAATATAAAGTAATCATTGTGTCTTCCCGCACACCATTTTCTGAGATCTTCCTATAATCATCGCCCGTTTTGAGCCATTTTATTTATTTGGGGACATACATACATACATGTAAGTCCTCCTAATATCCCGGTGGAGAGATCGGGGTCACGGAATCATTTATTTTGGTATGTTTACGATTAGAAATATTGAGTTTTGCTGGAAAGATTTTATGAGAGGATTTCTTATTGATTTAAAATGCAATTTATTTTTATAGAATTCAAGAGGGTGTCGGAGGGATCAGGTGTATGAAAGGAGACAATTCTCAGTGGTCAGGTGAGGAAGGGTCTCGGAACTCGGACCGCTCAAGCAGCAAACTGTATTGTGACAGAGAACGATTTGAAGATATTGTCTCATCGGTCGTCTTTGTCAGCTGCAAACCGAGTGACTGGACACTGAAAAGCAGTGAAAAGATGCCATCCCAAGGATACAGTTTAGCCGTCATTAAGGACTGGCTAGTAGGAGGTGTTGATTTTAAACTTGCTGGAAACGGTGGACCAGCGTGTACAGAATTTACTTCTCCTACTAGACGCTATGTCGAATTTATGATCGGGATAGCATTTGCAGTGACCCTTGGTACCTGGGCATACAAGTAAGTGAAAATGCGATAAGTGATTGTGATAGTTTTTCTTTATTAAAACAAGTTAGCAAATCAAAATTTTTGTAAAATGTGAATTTGTTAGAGTTACAATGTTACATATAGGTAGATGAATTATTCTCAAATATGTGATAATTTTTTATTCGTATAAAACTGATAAGATAGGTATCCATTTACTTTACGATTACGATCGTTATGATTCCGCGAAGATAGTGCTACATTATATGTTATTGCTCTTTTTTTTCGAACTTAATTGGCGGCTAAATCACTAAATCTCCTTGATTCTGTCATGTTTGCAGACACTGTAGCTTACCTGACTACAGAAGCTCACCGAGGCGGGATAGAGGGGGTAGAAAATTGCTTCTCGTCATCGTGTCTCTGGTATTTGGGATGGAAGTTGCGTACAAATTCTCGACGAGAACGGTCATATTTCTTTTGAACCCATGTCATGTGATAACTGCTCTTCAGGTAACTAAACCTGTCACGTTTTATTATTATTTATTTACTCCAATTTGGATCTATATGTTCATAAGCTTTTCTTTCCAGATACTTTCGGTTAGTCAATGCTTCGAAATTGTTCAAAGTTGCCTGTAGTAGTTAGTCCATTAACGTGATTTCTTTAATTTTATAGATTTACTTGCTGGCTGCATCTCCATCTCGGTTTGTAACGGCTCTTTTCAGAATACACATAAATTTTCTCAATGGGGCGTTGCTAGCTCTACTGTTTCCTGTTACAAATACTCTCTTTGTACGTACGAGTTACCGTAAAATTATCATTTATATTATTTATCGTTTGCACGGGGAAGTAAAATAATAAGAAATATTTTAATTGACGATTTTTAGCTCCCGTTTGAAACCGAAATCTACTTTATACAGCATTTCATGATGCTAGTTACTCCTTATTACTTATTGCGTATTGGAGGTAAGTTGGACACTATTAATCTTGCAAAATATTCAACAGTTGGACTGAACATTATACGCATTGTTGGCTCATTTTCTGTAGGCGCCTACACTATAGAAAAGTTGAGTGACTTCACCTGGACGCTTGGTGGTTACGCAATCATGATTCTGTATCACTTCTTGTTTTTACTTCCTATAGCAGTGGTACGTAGATTTAATTATATTCTGCTTAATGACAAATGAACAAAATTAAATTCATAAATTAACGTGTCTGTTTTGGTTATTTGATTTAGCCGTGGGAAGTTAACCTGAGTCAAGTTCTATGTCCAGCGATTTCAGATCCCTTCTACGGTCCTGACTATCGGTTGTGGACGTTGGTTCATCAAGCGTTATTTGTGCCATCTCTATGCAAAGCGTATTGTGCGACAGCTACATTTTTTATCACGAAATTTCCGTGGACAAGATGCAAGAGTAGTTTAGATCATGACCTGACGTTGCTGACAACGGTAGAGACCAAGAATGGTATCAAAATGTGCCACCAATGTAACTGTGAAATGTAAGTTATTAAATGAAAGGCAACCATGCATAAGACATAAGTTAGTAGAAACATAAAGTTACGTTGAAATCGGTTTGCTGGTGCTGCAATCATGAATCATTAGTCATTACTATTATTACTACCTTGCAACTGCGATGATTCGAGTAATCTCTTGATGATAATGTACTCTTGCACATGACGATTATTTAGCTTAATTTTAATTCGGAAAATTAAATCATAATTTGGGGAAATTAATAGTTTCATATTTAGATTATAAATTTCAAAACTCATACAATGTTGGCTGTGCCGGACTAGCTGGCTTTCTACATTACGCCCAAAGTACTTTACACGAACATTAACAATAAATTTAAGAATGGTGTGCGTTTTAGTCCTATTGTTGTGTGGAGTGGAGTTTATGCTCGAAATTTTGACTCCTGTATATTCATACGTTTTTCCGATCGCATGATTCGCATGTCATGTGTGTACTTGAGAAATAGGTAGTCGGTCAGTGTTTTGTGTGTAACGGTGTAGAGTTGACCAAGTAAGTTGTTTGGAAGACGGAGTGCAGTGCAATGCGAAAAATTTATCAGTACGTGTAACATTTTAATTTAAATATTGTCTTATGGCTTAAAAAATCCAAATTATGAAATGAACAAAACGAAGATATGCAATGAATATGAAACGAATAATTTCTTTGATAGAATTGCTGGCTTAGTAGGCTTAAAGAAGTAGTAGTTAAAATGGAATGGTGTTCATGGGTTGAATGAAACTATCCCTGACAGCGATATCCCCCCCGAACATCAAAGTAATTCCAGCAAACCTTTTTCCTGACTGACCATTTACAGTGGATTGTAGCAAAATCCGTGTGCTCAAAATATTTTAAAGAATCGCTTTAAATTTTAAAAAATATGCGTAGGAGAGGTGTCAAATTAACCTTGGCTCACCATTACTACCTACTGTAATGTAAAAACTAAAATAGACAAAACGTAACCCATAATCAGCCTTTCTTAGATATGTCTGTATAAAGGTATGAAACAGAAGAGAGATTTTGATTGATTAACGCAACTAGTCGCCTGCACTTGAAATGCCACATAAATTGACAGCATAATGCTGATTACGTTGGTGAGAAATTTACCGTATTTTTTGGCGAAAAACATACCGTAATTGAAGGGTTCCTTTTTTAAATTACATATTTTTGCTGAGACTTTTGACCATCATGTTCACAATCGATCGCTTATGGTTGTAAAAAGCAATTATGAAATTTTCCATTGGATGGATGGTGCTAAAGAATATTTAATATTTTGGCCATTAGAAAGTTTGCCAAGAAATTATTTTAGAGTATTAATACGAATAAAAAAATGGGATTATTATAAATATGGTTAATAGTGAATTACTTTTAAGTAATGGTTATATGAACAAAGGAGCAATATGCGAAATTAATGTCGTTCCGAGTACTTCTTTAAAGAATATTACTTTCAAAATAATCAACAATGGGTATTATTTATTTACTTACTTTACTTCAGTATATTTTTGGTCTTTGTCAAATTTAGTTTATGAAATCGGTTAATCTGTATAATAATTGTTATAAAATGAGATCGTTCTATCGTTCACCAAAATTGGACGTTTGCCAATTGTATAAAAATATTATAGTAAATGTAATGATAATCAAATTTGTCCTATTTGAGAATTTATGAAAATAATGTACTTATTACATTCTTGTTAAAATCATCGTATTCAGTCGAGGATTGAAAGCTATATTTAAGCAAAAATGCTGTATCAAGCATTCATTTAATTTTATTGTCAATCCTTGCATACATTTATTGTCTTTGTCAATTGTCATATTATCTAGCAAAGATTTCAGAGATGAACAATTAATTCAAACAAGTCACATTTTGCTGCAATTTATTAGGCAATATGTGCAGAATAAGCACAACTGGTTAACAATTGGTCAATATATAGTTGTGTTAAAATCAGTAATGTAACTTTTTTATGAGTAATAATAATAATAACAATTGTAGCGAGTCAGTGATTTTCGATATCCAAAAGGCAAAGGTCTCTATAGATGGGTATTTATCCATTTCATACGCTTGATTCACATCTTAATATTGATCAGAACCAACAATTCTTATTTCTATTTTTCTAGTCTTTTATAATTTATAGATTACCACTTGTTGGTAGTAAAAATAGTACGATGAAAACGTTAAATTTTTGTCATATAATAATAATAAAAAATAAACTAATTATGGAGATTAGAGAGTTTTTAGTATGTGGTTGTTGTGTGGTGGAATGCTTTTTGAATTTTTGTGTTGAGTAGTTTAAGCAATATACCACTTACTCAGACAACTAAAACCTTATACTGTAATGCATTGTGATTATCATTGTGTTGTAGAGATTATATCACGACAACTGCTATATGTACCGTATATGTCATTATTGTTAACTCTACGCCTAAAATAATGTTTTAAACAAGTGTTAGATGTATAATATTTATATAATAGGTTACGGTTTAAAATACTGAAAGATTCAAGTCCTATTACCTCTATTCAAAATAAATTCTCGGTGTTATAATTCCTAAATATGACTATGACTAGCTGCTGTAAACTTGTTTATTTTCTAGCTGGCTTCTTTAAAAACGCTTTATAAAAGAGTTACCTTGAGTTCTATTGGGTATAAAATTATATTTAATATTTTACCTCTAACTACTAGTAAATACTAGTAGTAATTCCAGCTGCCACAAATACAAATATTACTATAATAATATTCCTTATGAACTTTCCTTAGCTCTTGTGCATCTTATCATTAATCCTCAAGTAGACAATCGACCATAGATTGTTCTGGAGAATTAGGCATTGCATATCGAAGAATTTCCAATGTTTTCTTCTTAATTTCAAAAACGTCATCTTCTGTTATTCTTGTGGAAGTTTGGAGGTTAGGGTAGACACATGTAGGCTTAAATGGGTATGAAATAGAAAGGGGGAGTTCTTTTAGTTCTAAAAGTTTTCTCAGTCCACACCACAGTTCAAACATCACGACTCCTGTAAAGATAACAGAATAGATTGCATTTTGAAAATGCGGGGTTTTAAAATTAATGATATTACATTGAGAAGAAAAATGTCCTTTGCTATTATTTGCTTAAATTATATGAAAAAAAATACCTCGGCACATTTGAATCCCAGGGCACACACGGTCAAAAATGCTGATATTTTGAAGACAGTAGATAACTTTCCTTTTCAGTCGACTCACAGATAATTCATCTAATCCACCACTCTCTCTCCCGTAAAACTGGCACAAAAACAATTTAACATGGGCGAATATTGAATGATTTGGATGTAGCAGTTTACCAGTGTCAAACGAGTCCAACCAACTTTCAACATCTGCAATATTATACAGATCTCTAGGACGCTTTTGTGTGATATTTGTTATAAGCATTCGCGTATCCTTACTCCTATGACATGCGCAGTCACTAATATCATCGCAGCAAACATAGCTACCGTCGGAAATCAGTTTACGCTGACAAACAATCGCCCCTGAAAATGCTTCATATTCCATAGGATCCTGGCATCTTTTGCAGTGACATACAAAAAGCCAACTACTTATCATAATTCGATGTCTTTCCTCAGTACTATATAATAAGCTTAAATATGTTGTTGTGATGGGCTCGCCCTTTTCTATATCCACAGAAGCTCGGACAACCATTCTGACGTCTTGCATTTCACCAAGCCCGATTTGCCTATCCGTGTTAATAACGCAGCTATGAGACATGAACGAGGAGATGAAAAAGAGACCTTCTCTGCTGTAAGATTCTGAAAAGCTGGAAAACGCATTCATCCTCATAACTCCCAAACAATGTTGGGCTGCTTCCAAGATATTTTCATCTGCTATTATGCTATCATTGTCACTATTTTTGTTTTCTGCAGACGGTGAGCATGATGAAGAGGAAACGAACATGTTCCATGACAGAGAGCTGAGCAAATCTTGAACTTCTACGAAGCCTCCAACTTTCTCCAGTGCTTCAGATTTAGAATTGAGATTTTTTATCTGTGTCCATTTTGTAACATCACGAAATTTGTAGAATAGTGCTCGGATCACAACCACCAAATTATATAAAGATTTCTTCGTGCGGTTGTCTTTTTGATTCCACACGGGACGTATTTTTGGAAAAATGAGGCATTCATTTTGAGTGTGTAGATCCTGACTTATACACTGATCACTACAGAAAAGTAAACCGCATAAAGTGCAGCGGATGTAAGAGGAAGGGGTTATATTGACACAACATACTAAGCAAACAGAAGCGTCTGCCTGAGTGAAATCGATTGTTTCTGTTGAAGAACTACCTATCTTATGAATTTGCTGACTGTTATCATTTCCTCGTGCAAAACCCGGACTTGTCAGCAAAGCGGGTTCGTCTATTATAAGCTCTCCTGCAAGAATTTTTCTGCGGGCAATCAGTTCACGGCCACATGTGGGACTCTCCACTATCTTGTATACCTTCTCGTTGTCACTTGCCATTTATGATTATTAGTGTTAGGATATGAAGAATTTAGTATTGCCTTAAAGTCAATTATTTACAGAATCGAATTTACTGAAAATACCTGATACAACCGAAGAGAAATGTTAAATGAAATTAAAAGAAATCTCGATTTTGTTGGAAGAACTTTCGTCTAAAGTATTTACGCTGCCGAGTTCCTAATAGCACGCAATACACACTAGTAGATGAAGATGAGAAGGCAAAATGTCATTTTGTTAAGAGACTACAATTAGTTGCAAATTTTATTTTGAAACAGTCAAAAGTAAAAGCACATGTGCACAGCAAATGCTCAATATTTGCAGCAGCAAAGCAACCACGAAGCGCATGTACAATTTGTACAATGTACATATGAAAAACAGCCGTTCGCGTTCCATATAACAACAACAACAACAGTAATTGTATATTATGCCAACTTTTCTCTTGCATATGTTTGCTGTGACTGTGCTCTCATAGTGCTGCCAAATAGTGATAGAAGAAAGAAAGTAGGTGATAGTGATGGATGATAGTCATTAATACATATAGGTAGGTAAAGGCAAAATAAAGCGTTTGGCCTCTCCTGCATTTCATTCACTAACTTTCTCTGTCAAACAAAGCCCCATTTCTCAAGTTCCTTATGGTGCGTTATCTGTCCCCGTCTAACTAAATATATGCTAGTCAAGGAAATGTATCGTTTGATGTTATCATGGGTTTAGAAGGAGAGAGAAATGCGATTGATGTAAAAGCATTATGAAATTAAAATATTAAAACATGAGAGATGTTTTTAGGCAAGATTTTTTATTTTTAAAAATTATCTTTATTTATTGATTCCAGCTTTCAATCAGCAACACTGGATAAATACAGTACTACTGGCACGAAGAGCGATTAAAATTAACACAAAAATATAAAATTCTTCTTTCGATCGTTTTCTTAAAATATTATTGCTGTATCTATTCTTGTTTAGCCTTAGCCTAAATTACAATTAATTAAACCGTATTTTCGATATTTGAATCTAAGCTAAGGTTGAAGGTATTTTGTCTATACATAAAAATAATTACTATGTAATAATGTAGTTAGCATGAAGTCATTCATATCCTATCTAGTTTTTCTTTCACAATAATTGATTTCATTTTACGAATTGGACGTAATACAGGAATTCTATACGTATGCTAAAACATAGTACAATCATTAAAATTTTTAAGAAACATTTAATCTAGTTGATCAACTCTCAATGTCATGAAATTCTATATAGCTTAAGCGAATATCGAACATATGCGTTACTGAGTGAGTACCGTAAGTGTGATCATTGTGCTTAAAAGGTACGATTGTGGTGAAATAAATAGTAATTCATCATTATCATCGGCTTTAAAATTTAAACCATTAAGAACTTTTTGTTTCCACTGTTTTGTAATGTGTTGAAGTATTTACATATATATTACATTCCTAAGGGATTTGTTTGAGCAACGCCACCGGTTTTGCAAAGCGTCTGCGAGATCTGAGACATAAGTTTGTAATTTTCGAGACTAGTTGGGGCTTTCATTCCACTGATATTTGAACGGATTCTGTCAATAGCCTGAAATATACAAGATTTCAAATTATCAAAATTATCAAATGAGGATTTGAAAATGAAATGTATTTTTTCTTCCATGAAGGAATTAATTACCTCACTACAAAACACTCTGGTCATGAGGCTTTCATGCTCGGCCGATGGTAAATTTTTTTCAATTGACTGTGTTGCTCTTGAGAGAATGCAAGCCATTGCGTAAGTATCAATAACTGCCTCTGCCAATCTATTACAAATAAATTGCTGCTCAATAATCCCTTTGCCATATTTCATCAGACTTGCCTCCACAGCCTGGCCTATCAGCTCAACTCCCTGATAAAAAGTACATAAAACATTTCATTATTGTTTCATTCATACTTATATACGTGGCATATAATTTGTTTGTTGCAGTATTTAGTGTTTACCTCAGTTACAAGTCCTGCTTGATGTGAGAGACTCGCATGCACGTGTGGAGTAAGGATGCCTTTCTTGCTACCGCCGAGGCCAACAGATTTGAAAGCTCGCTTTGTTGCTTCGCCAAAAAGCACTCCAACATTTCCGGCTGGATTCTTGAAGGCTTTCTGAAGCTCCCGGAGATGGGCTCCACTATACTGGATTCCTGAATTAGAATAAACATGACAATGTTAATTTTTCCTTTCTCCAATACCAGACGGATATGTGTAAAGTAAATGTTCGCATAAAGTCTACCTGTGAGAGCGATGAAAAGCCTCAAAATGTCGTTGGTTCCTTCAAAAATACGGAAGATTCTTAAATCCCTGAGAACCCTTTCGAGCCCAGTCTCCTGCATGAAGCCCATTCCACCCATCACTTGAATTGCTTCATCCACAACATACCAAGCTGCCTCAGACGCATAAATCTAGATTAGAAAATGTATTACAGTTAATAGTTTTTTAACTTTAGTAGATTTAATTATATATATTTTTGAATTAAAATGTCTCTATGCATTTACTTTACTCGCCGCAGCTTCTAGTTGATAGTCACTGAAACCTCTATCCATGTTTCCGGCAACCATGTAAGCAATGCTTTCACATACATAGTGCTTTATCGCCATACGTGCAAGCTTTTCTTGAATGGCTCCAAACGTTTCAATTTTGCGTCCGAACTGGGTTCGATTTGCGGCAAACTCTGAAGCTTTCTGGATAGCTCCTGCATTACAGTAAGGAAATTCGATTCAAATAAGCTTCCCAAAAGAATATAAACTCAATTAAAATGATTTTCAGTTAAATTAACAGTACTTACCTCGCATTGTTCCGGAAAGGGCAGCACCCATACCAAATCGACCATTATTTAGAATATTCATTGCGACCTGTAATTAGTTTAAATGTGCGGTTTAAATACAGCTAATACGAGTAAATGAACTAACATGTAGTTTTACAATATATATAACGAAGAATATAAGCCTTACCTTAAACCCTTCTCCCACTTCTCCAAGTACATTTTCTACAGGAATTTTCACGTTGTCATAATACACCTATTATAAAAAGTAATCCACTTTTATCCACTTTACTCATCCAATATCAAATATTTTACGTGCATAACATTTTATATCACATACCTCAGCTGTATTGGAAGCTTTAATTCCCATTTTCTTTTCTGGTTTACTGTTAGAAACTCCCCCGAACGACCTTTCCACAATAAATGCCGTACATTTGTCCTTCGTAGTGCCTGTAACTGGATCCTTAACTGGAGTTTGGGCAAAAACGGTCATAATTTCGGCAAATCCACCATTGCTAATCCAAATCTTGTTTCCATTCAGTATATAATGTGTTCCGTCATCAGACAAAACAGCTTTACTCTTAATACTGGCAGCATCAGAACCACTTCCAGGTTCAGTTAGGCAAAATGCAGCTATTTTACTTCCGGTTGCGACATCCGGCAAATATTTCTTTTTCTGTTCAGGGTTTCCAGCGATAAGAATCCCCTTGAAGCCAATAGATTGATGAGCTCCGAGTGTTATTCCTACTCCCAAATCATGAGCTCCAACAATTTCGACAAGTCTGGCGTATTGAGTGTTATTTAGGCCAACACCATTCAGTTCAGTTGGGACCTAGCCGTAATGAAATAAAATATAGATAAGCACTAACTTCCAGAATAAAGGAAGCTATATTTATGGAGAAAACAAAAGTAAATACCTGAAGACCAAAAGCTCCCATTTCCTTAAGGCCTTCCATAACATCTTCGGAAACCCTTTCCATTTTGTCATTCTTTGCAGCATCGTTCACTTCGGCAAAAAACTTTTCAGTTGGACCTATCAGCATTTCCAGTGTTTCACGCTGATCTGGTGACAAAACATCAGGGTAAGGAAAGGCTTGTTCCGGTACCAAGTTTCCACGAAAGAGGTTCATACAAAACGCTTTAGATTGGGCTGGCTTCTTAGGTTTATCAGCACTTTTGGACTCCGATTTGACTTCAGCCTTGGCAGCTCCATTAAGTGGCTGTGTTGTGAAAGTCGCTACTGCAACTCTAAAGATTCCAATAAAATTCTTATGCATTTAAAAAAAACTTCCATGTAACTAACGACCGTTTGTTATTTTGAATTTAAAAACATCTTTTACCGTTTATTCTGCCGGCTAGCTCTGGCCAAGGATCTGCTGGCAATATGCATGCCACCAACCAATTTCAAATTTACACGATGCATGTTTGTTTATAGAAGACTTGTAGTTCCGCTGTGATTATGCTCTAGTTCTGAAATAAAAAATAGAAGTTGGTCTTGTATTATTCAGATTTGTTACATTTTAACTTAGAACCTTGCTAAATTTGGAGTGGACTGTTTTCTTAGAAGTTTCATGTGAAATATTTATCTTGATTTATTTTGTTGCATATTTATAAGTTTTATTATATATTTTCTAAATTTTTGTTGAATTGTAAATTACTGTGTCTATTGACAATCGCAAATTTGTAAGCGTATTTGTGACCGTAACAATAAAGTCTCTCTCTCCCAGACACATGCTTCCTGACTAGCTAGCATATTTATGGAGGTTATGGATATGTTTTAGACCTAGGTAAATATGTACTTATTTGCAAAAAAGTAGATGAGTGACGAAGCCCATGTTCTTACAGATGTATTTATGTTATCTTAGTAAAAAATATGTAGGATGACATACCCTTCGTTCTACTTATTATCTATATGACGTTTTCAAATTGTTATTTTTTAATAAAAATGACTGAATTTATTGTATACAGTTCAGTTTTTGGAACAACAAAATAGCATGCATGCATGCATGCCATAGGTAAGCAACGCTCCTCAATACTAAAATACTAGCAAAAAGATTTACTATCTACTCTGCAACACCAGTATCTTATCCTGAATCATGACAACTTTTCGAAACTCGGAACAATCCTATACTATAAGAAAAATGCGAGGCGAGTGAGGAGTTTTTTCTCTTATCACTTCTTACATATAATATTATTTTTGACACTATAACAGGCGATAATTTATGGGAACTAGGAACATATTATTTTACATTAAATATGTTTTGAAATAACTTCATTCAATACATACGCTGTCAAACAAAGTAATAAAAATCAACCTTTGTTCTACCCTATTATTAGCTTGCACAAGGAAACTCAAATTAAGTATAGCTCCACTAGCTAATTAGCTGAAATAAAATCTAGAATTAAAAATATTGTTCTTACATGAACGAGAAGATTCGTTAGCATAAAAATTTCAAACTGGAATAGCGATGTATTTTCTGAGGAGACACGAATTTCCTCTTTTCTTCCTTGTTATTACTCTTGCCAAATACTTTTTCAATCCTTTGATTATTAAGTAATCCAAATACAAGAGCTATTTATTTTGCGAATTATGTGCGATATTGTGTTTTTGTTGTCTGAGTGTGCACAATGTACATGTACAGACTACTGTGACGAGACGATGTTGTATCTTTGATTGCTGTGACAGAACTATGCTGCAATGTTTCCCTAAGAGTGATGGTGATGGTATGCACCAACCAGATGAAAAGATTCCTTAATGAAATGTACCACAGTCTCAAACCGACTCTCAAACTCATATAAGATCCTAGATGCCATTTAGCATGGATTGCACTTTGAACAAAATATACAAACATACCTATACAGAATAGAAGTGCGCACATTCGTGTAAATTACTCGATTCCATATTATGTGATATGATAATTTCTCGCTTTTAATACTAATCAATGAAACGCAAGAACCCTTTTTAAATGATAGTGCATGTTAAAGGAGATTGCATTATTGTAATATACCTACTTGCTTATCTTGTTTGCTTATCTTGAGTTCATTTTAGTTTGTTTTAACATTTTTACTCTGGGCAATGTGCTGAGTTTGTGAATGTCATATATACCGAAGCAATATAGACGCAAATATACCTGTGTAGGTTTACTACGATACGAACACATGTAGCATACAACGGCTGGTTTACTGGTAATTCGCTATACGGCAACTCTTCAACAATGAAGCATTTATTTTAAAGTGTATAAAAATAGCGAGAATTAAATATGAAGCGTTCTTAATGACTGAATTATTTCGTTTCATATAACTTTGTATCATGATGAATCAGATTTTATGAAAAACTCAATGCTGTGATGGCTAAAACCGGACATCGGGTTTGGCTTGTCCATATGTTGGTTAGAGAGGATTAAAATTGAAACTTGAGGATTGTTGAGAGATCGGATCTTATCATCATAACAGTTAACAAACTTGGATGGTACCCACATACTGATACTGATGAATATTACAACATAAATATGTATAAATGCAGAAGGACATACAGACATGCCCAATTTTACATTCATGCGTGTAGGCAAAAATTTGTTCTACCCAAAAACTGTAGTGAGGTTGTTGTTATTGTGGACTTTGACCCGCTACGCCTCCAAGACGTCATCAGCACATTTTCATACAACGTCTTGTTTTGTTAAAAGTAAAACCAGCAACAATGGATAAATTATTGTGAAAAATGAACTCTTCTATTTTCATCATGATGGTAGATCATACAAGCTGCATAAGTACAATATCATTTTGCATTGAGTGGAAAATGAAAAGGGTTTGTGTTCTGTATTCTGTATGTTTTCCATGCACAACACGTCGGCATTTTACTACATGTGGAATTCTATTCACCGCACTAAAATGTTTGTGCAGACTGACGATGAGTTGAGTAATAACTGTGCATTGTGCTGATGAAAAAATTTGTACTTTGGACCTGACGTCACAGTACACAGTGCGAAGAGTCGCAATAAACAGACATATTATAAATAAACATTATGACACTATCTGCGAAAGTGAAAAGTACTTGACTATTTCAAAGTCGATAGGATGATAGGAAAGGGAATAAAAATACACATTACTATCAACTATTCTTTTGCTATGGCGGAATAATGTTCATAGTTCATAATATATGATATATATGTCAAAGTGTAGTGGCTTTGGTCAAGGAGGATGAGAATTTATTTTGCTCAAGGTAATCCTTTGCACGACCTTCAGTTCCGAATTGCCGGTGAAGTCACATTCACATTCAGTCAGTCATTTCCTTTTAGATAGCTAAATTTTCTTGAAGTTTTGCTTTAGTTTTCGCGTGTTACGTTACTCCAGAAAATCATTTCCTGGCGATTTTAATATATCTTAAACATTGTAAAATCCAGATTTCTGTAATTCGAAGAGAATCTAGCTAGTTAATGGATGGGAACATGCAAAACTGGGAAACGGTCCGTATTTTCTAGTAATGCAAAATCTAAAATTGCACGATGATAGATAAAGATTGTACGATAAAGGAAAAAGTTCAATAGCTCGCAATTTACTAATCTGTCCGTTTTGTGGCTACTTAAAACTAAAACTTGTAAAGCTATCTATCTTATAGCAAGGTATTTTTGTCGAGATCTGCCAACGAACTTATAAATATGAGCAAAGATATCAGGGGCAAAGTACAGACATAAAAGCATCCAGCTCCAGCAGACTTTATAAAGAATGTATACTTTGACGTTTTACAAACAAAGCAAATGAACATCGTATTCATAATATTATCAATTCGCAAGCAAGGCTTAATTTGATATGCCACGTATCGGCGTATCAGGAGAGTACAAGTAATCGCCAGATTATAATGAAACAAACAAACATGAATGCGATAATGCAAAATAATATTATTGGCAATGCATACCATCATAACGAATCACAAGAATCTTTATACTTTGGACTTTGGTCTCGAGATCATAACATACTTGTCATGCCGCCTTTAAACCTGTTCCGCACACGCGCACCGGCACAAATATTTCACATCGTACTATCTTGAATTTAAAAGTATTTTGATTGTTACAATTTTTCGTAAATGAATTTCTATTGCTGGAAAATTGCAAAGTGCAAATTACATAGTTATTATAGTTATTCATGCAGACAATCACAAAACAGCCAAATTATTTATCAATGAAAAGTTGGGCTTATGCATTGGTAATTGGTATGTAGGTGTGTATTTAAATCATGTATTTATACTGTCCTTATTATAGAAAAGCGAGCCTAATAAAGTCGAAAGCTCGCAAGTGTAAATAACATAAAAATGTAGCTGTAGGATTGATCAAACTCATTAAAATTATAGGTAGTTTCTTTTAATTTATAACGCCGTACCTTCACCCTACCCGTACACAGTTTAGATTAGAGTTTTTTATCACACCGCCGTGTATTCTCAATCTGTATGTGTTTGTAGATTTTAACAAACATCTCGTTTTTCTGTGGTTGCAAATTTATGTATAAAGTATATAGTTATTTAGTTATCGCACAAGTATTTTAATAAATATATACTTAGCATGTAAGCGAGTGTTTACATGGGCAGGCGATACAATATTTGACCATTAAAATACGAGCAAAGACAAGAACAAATGCTTAGTATTAATTAAAATTATCTCAAGGATCTATCAGTATAATATAAAGACAATTTTATTGAATATTCTTTTATTAGATACTGTCAACCAGAGAGACATCTTCTCTATTGTCAACTTTGCTCATTTTTAACTTCAGACCTCTGAGTTTGATGTATTTCAGGCTGCACGAATTCGCATCTTTATTAGAACCTTTTTCTATTGCCATCACATATTCATTATTTTTATCTTCTCCAGAGATTTAGAAAGGATCCAACGTTCGAGACCTCACATATTAATTATTAATGTCAGTCAACGATGTAAAACTAAATTGCGCTTGCCTAGATATTATATACTATCGAAAGCTTTCCATTGACAATAGTTATATTATTATTTGTGTGACATGTCGTTGCATATGACTGGAATCGCACACAGATCACTGAGATCAATCTGATTTGTCTACCTGATTCAATTGGTACCTATAAAATTAGTTTACTGAATAAAGTATAGCATATAATATGACTCATTTTAACAGGTGACAGGGGACAAAAATACATCAAGAAAAGGTAACACAGGACGTTCCAAGCAGGGACAGGTTTTAATTATGATGTGACATTTTATTTGTCTTAAAAAGAAAGTAGTAAATAATTCAATTATATTCGGTCCGAGTACAGTGTACATTCGTTGCTTTCAACTTTCTTTCTGTCATGTAAGGGTATAAAGGGAGTATAAAGAATAAAGGCAACCTTTTTGCACTTTTCTTTCTGACCACTATTGCGTATATTATTTTGCCACCAGCTATTTTACGATTTTGCATTAACTCCAAAATTAAAAGTTAAGTAAATTATGCATTATTCACTTGGAACTTGAAATATGGGCACTGTTATCAAGTACATATTTGTATTTTTATTTTTTACACACGTGTTTGACGCGTGTGAAAGCTACTAAATGAACCTTCCCTGTCACTTGACACAGTATTTATTGTTTCTTTCATCTTTCTTTTCCATTTTGTGCTTCCATTAGAGGCAGGATCAAATGTTGTAGATAAACTCCTGCGATGCATAGATTGCATTATTGCAACTTGCAACTAAAATCTAGACCTGTGATCACAACCAATGGAGCGTACTCATACGTGAGATTGATATATACAAAGTTGTTGTACATTACATAATTATTATTTGGTTACCAATTATTGTAGTATAGTATAATACGACCGTACATACATGATATACTTAAAAGTAAGGACATAACTTGGGTTTTAAGGGCCACTGCTTGCTTTGCGGGATATCATGGAAAGGGAAAGGTTTGGTTATAGAGAACTGTTACTCTTACACTGGAACTGAATGGTTGAGACTAGGGTGATTCTATCTCAAGTTCCTTTTGTGGTTTGATTTTATTTTGATCCCTAAAGATCATTTGAGAGAGTACAGTAAAGATAAATGAATGAACCCACACGTAAAACATCAAATTGCAGTAGAGATGATAATTTTTGTTTTAGATAAAGTGCGCAGTACTTAAATGAACTTGAATGCTGCTGGGTTGAATCCTTCGCTTTTTCATGTGAGAGGAGAGGACATGAGAAACATTTTTAGTTTGTATAGAAAATCTACACTGTGGGAATGGAAATGAAAATACTATTCACACTGGCAAACTTATAGATTCTTGGTATTTGGCATTTGGAGATTTTAAGAGCTTCTATTGAATTGTTTTTTTTGTATAGACAGGCGACATGTCGAGTTTATTATCTAACAGTAGTGCCAAGTGGATTTTTTAAACATAATTTTTAATGCATAAGTACACATTTCACTTTCCAAACGATGTACATTTGAGAAACTTTTATGCTTGTCAGTTCAAGTTAGATCTTTGGTTTAACAATTTTATTTTTATTTTTTGGTTAAATATGGTCAAATACATGATGATTTCTGACAACTGATTTTTGTCGTCTGTTGCATTCGAAATGCACCGCACCAATGAACTTTCTCCTTTGGCGAACGACCCTGTTCTGCGTTATAGCGGGATAGCACAGCTTGCTTGTTGTCAAGAAAAACAATAACCACAAGACAAGACGTGTGGCCTTTATATTACTGATTGCTCATTAGTTTATGTCAAAATTACAGGCATTACTTACTAAATTTTTCAAAATCTGTACATTAATCGGCAAAAATGAATTTACCCTGCACTTATTGACGCGTGTCTGCAATCTTAAAATGCAGCAATCTTCCACTCATCGTTCATAAATAGATATGGCATAATCATGACCGTGGGTAATAGTAACTGTATTGTCTAACAAGTGCAACTTGACGGTGCTGTTTTTATATCACGATAAAAAACGAAGAAACGATTTGGGGGAATCTACTCGGAAATTAAAGAAGTCGGAATTCTTGGTGTAGCAGTAAAATTGGGGCAACTTGAGATATATCTAAAAAGCGAGTTTCTTGTGAAATGGAAGTACAAATGAAATGATGAGTACAATTTCTATATTTTTCAATATTTAGCGTAGTAAGTAAACTTATATTCATGGGAATATTTTAGCTTTGAAACCCACTTTATTTTAAGGGTAATTAAAAATAACGAATACATTAAAAAATCTAATTTTAGCTTCTGTATTTTCATCGTTTGTAAATACGTTATATTTTTCGTTGAATACCGATTTCTTTCTCTACGTCTGCACAAGTGCGGAGATTTACTCACGTTTACGGTCCAAAATCTTCCGGGTAGTAGTTGGCTGGCTATCAAATTACGGAAATATCTAGGGTCATTGAACAACATTTTTTCACATTTTTTTCTCTTTTCACCTCATTTAATCTTCTTTCACTAAAATGAAAAAATCAAGGGAAACGGGGATGAAAAACCAAATAATGCTTTTACCCTTCATTTTCCTTAACATACCCCTTCAGTCTTAATCTATTATAAACGAAGTGAAAGTTCACTCCTTTTGTGGCCATCGAGAAAAAATGAGGCGATTAATCTCATAATGAGGCAGTCATTTATCATTATTTCCCTTACACAAATACAAAGTGCTGCAAATGAAAACTTCAAAAATAGTTAGGGAAGCAATAAACTGTGAGAATATATGTTGGACAGTGACTTACAACAATGCCACACTGTGATGTGAGCATTGTGCATGTTGCATCAGTACAATAGAAACGAAAAAATGAAGTGACTTATTGTCGCCGCTTGTTGACTGTTGTTGTTATAAATGGGAATAAAAAGGGCATCGGTGGGCAAGCAATGGACAGATCAGATGTGGGTTGTTATCGCACAATATGAGCAGGCGATGCTTCCCTTGTTATACTATTTATATATGAATCTGAATCATTTCCCCCTTTCATTGCATACCAGTCACAGTATTAAAATGATTCACTTTAGAGATCAAATAGAACGGATCTCTGCAAGTCCACCCCAACAACGTCCAGAATCCGAAGAGTACGAAGATATGGGGGATGCTGGGACTCATGCTACTGTGCGAATAACTACACCCGTTTATTACCCTGTCAGTCAACAATATGCTGCTTGCTCTTCTCGTTAATACGCTAGGGTTTTATGGCGTAATAATTTACTACTAAGCGTTAATAAACAATGATTCATTTTTATCACATTGTTGATCATAATCACAATACGCATTACCCACCTTTTCGCCCACTTCATTGAGAGAACCCTTTTAACCACAAGTGACACTTGCTTCTTACCCTTTCATTGTTTGTCAGAGGGATGAATGGACGTGTGGGTAGCGGGTAGCCGGGTATGTAGCAAATATTCAAGGAAATCAAGATGAAGCAGTAACAAGTAATGCAAGGATGGAAACATAGTTGAACAATCCATCTCTCACATCATCCCATCTCACCGAAACTATGCTAAAAGTATCCCACAGAATAGATGGAATATGTTCTCCTTATAGTGTATCGAACTATGTGAAAAGGGGTGAAAATTCACAACAGAAAAACCAACATAAAGTTTCTAAACGTCAAATTATTTCAGAGCCTTGTTGGTGATAAAAAGCGTATGTCGATGGCCACTTGACTGACATGGAAAGAACGATTACACTCTTTATCAACAGCAGATTAACATTTTAACCCTTTATTCACCCGAGAAAAGTGTGACTCGGCTTTTGATGCTGCATGCAAGTGTATTATTAGATGAATCATTAATAAAATTGCTGAAAAATGTGCAATGTCGTGTCAGACACATCTTTGGCTAAAACCCATTTTTAAAGCCTTCAAAGACGCTTTCAACTTTTAAAAATAAAATGAAATACAAATATAGTGGTGCATTTTATACTTTTGTGGTGGTGTACGCAATTGTTATTTTTACGTTTGTGACAATGAAGGATTAGATTCTTTTCTGCGAAAAATAATGTAAATACAAACTCGCGTTTCTGTTATTAAATCTATTGAGTTCCAAAGAGATTTTTTATTGTTATCTCTATTATTAAACTTTCAATAAATAAAAGTTGTGATATTATTTCGTGAGAATCATGCATGATCCTCTGCCATTTTCGATATGTTTAATTTATGTTAGAACAATTTCGAAATATATTGATTGACCGGGATTTTATTGTTGTGTTGCTTATGCTTCTACAAATAACGTCCTTTGCTTTGGCAGAATATAAATCAGACACGCTGAATCAAAAATGTTCTTTAAAGTGAAATTATGGGAAATATCATCGAAAAATAATCATAATTCCGTTTAAATGTAGAGCAGACCAACCAAACATATCAAAATCGGAACGCCCCAAATAATCTAACAACAAATGCATTTAGGTTTTTATCTTTATTTAGCTTGTTCACTCATATTTTATCCCGCTTGGATTTTTATGGGTACATTGTCAATAGGTACATACTCGATCGATTCAAAATGAGATACATAAACATAAATCGTGTTTTCCCCATTCAATATCAGATTTATGACCAGCTAATTGGCAATAAATACGTCCAATTAGTGGTTATATTAATTCATGAAGAACTCGTATTAGATATGTTTTAGTTAGTTTTACCATAAAAGGCGGCATGCCAAACACTCAACCATGTAGCCAGACATTAACTTTTCTATATTGTATATTTCTGCATATAAGTTTTCCTGGACATCATTGATTGACGATGCTACAGAAATAAAAAATTTTAAAGTACAAAATGTCCTTGATTTAATAAAAATCCTGTCGACAACCCCGATGATGTTCCCAAATTTTACCCGATCCATTCTGCATTAATTTTCATTATCAATAAACGCCCCCTACAGACTTTGGACTTGTTGGCCTTCCTCACACCTTACTTTCGTTAAGATTTCACTGTTTTGTAACAATGAGCTTTTAAATCTCAACACTAGTCACTAGTGTTTGAGAATTCTCTATTCATTAAAAAATGATTGTATTGTGTTCGTACATTTTTAAACCACGGCACAGCTCAATAAACTCTAAAGCAATATAGTAATGAGACGTCTAGTCTAATGCCTAACGTTGAGTATTTAAGTAGTTTTAAAGAGAAAAAATCAATAAATTCCTTATGATAAGAAAAAAGGTAAGACAAGAAGTGGACAAAGAAATTATATTATTTGGAATGGTTAGATATTGTATTGTGAACTGTTTTAAAGAACGGCTCAACAGATGAAAGTGTCATTTAATAAAAGCTGAAGCAAGTACTCCGACATGGTATGACCGACCACAATATTCTTATGATGACCAAACAGGAAACTCTTGATTAAATGCCTGTTTTTATAGCAATTTATGCACCATAAGATTTGTGGTATATTTTCATGGCAAGTGCTACGATATCTTTATATTGTATATATTGACTTTTTCTTGTCTTTACTGTGCCTTTTAAAATTACTAGCACCATTGTTACGATAACTTTTCCGGAAGAATTGAAGGGGCCGTTCGAACACATGTGTTACAATCTTTTAAAAA
>JAQFYG010000115.1:0-50062 GCA_034694325.1 Entomobrya corticalis
ACAGACTTAAGCTAGAGAGCTGAAACTAAGGACATGGGGGTTATCGATTACGGCAAATTCAATGAGAATAGTCATTTGACCCCTTGACCTCAATTGGCCCCAGGGGCACGGGGTCAACCATATACAGACTTAAGCTAGTAGGCTATAACTTGACATATAGAGAGGGGTTGTCGATCACGGGGAAGAAATGCCTATGGGCATTCTGAAACTTAACAAGCTTTATTTTCTTGGGAGTGTGTGTTCCACTTTAGTGATGATGCGTGATATAATCATCATCGTCTTCTTCTTCCTCATCACCATCATCATCATTCCCATCCTCTATTTCGCAATGAACCGTTTACCGTTCAAGAATGGCTCATGTTGTTAGGTCGTTTTCATCACAGAACTAACCACCACCGCACTAGAGCACCAATATTATTACCAATATACCTCTCATACGTATATCCATTCCACTTTACTTTCCAAAGAAAAAAAATATCAAAGTCTCCTCTGATTTTTTTTTCACTTGAGTCTCTTTTTCCTCTAAGCTTTTAGTTGCAATATTTAGTTATGTATATCTATGTGTACTACACGTTGTTGTATTACTTTAGTACGTACCACTTTTTTCCTCCTCTTATTATTACTTGAGCTAATGGAGTGGAATGAAGTGTGATTTGAAAGCAGAGTGGGATTTTTTTTCCAGAGAGAAGAGTCTAAATATATGAATGTTACTGTGAACATTAGATACTATACTTATATATCTTGTTATTTCTCACCGTACCCATGTAGAATGTTGAGAGAGCTCACTGGCTCAGATTTTCTTACCTAATAAAATAAACTATAAGGACCTAAGGACATAGACACGCTTACCTGCAATTTTTCTTCTAACTTGTACCTGAAAATTGTCTGGCTTCCTCTATGTTTTTTTTCTCGGTAGGATAAAGGCATGTATGTAATAACTAGAGCATCTCAACCGGAACGCTTTACACACACACAGAAGACGAGACAAATAGCTTCTCGGAGAAAATAGCCGTTTCTATCTGTTATAATAAAAAATGGCAAGAGTGGTGAGCACTGACTGAGAACCAAAATACCAACAGCCATTTTTGCAGATCCGACGTCCAACGTCAGCAGCAGTGTCCATCAGACCATAGTACGTAGTACGTATATACTATTTGCTATCAACATAGCTCATCGTCTTATGCTTGTTGAGTGAAAGGGTGAAATTTACTTTTTTTTTGATTAATTTCCTCCTTTTTTACTTACGCAACTCATTTTTTATTGTGGTTTTTTTCCCCAATTTCGGTAGAGAATAACATCAAAATTGTCATTTTCTGTCGTCTCAAATGTTTTCTTTTCCAAGTGGGCGTTTCGCTTTAATATGGATTACCCAATATAACTTGTGTCCATATTATTATTACACAATAATACTCTATTGTGAAGAGCAATAATATATCAAATATTTGATATGTATGTAACTTAAATAATATATCAACTTGCATAACATTTTTGGAGATTATGTTTTTTTTTCAAGGATTTACACACAACTTTGCTCATTGGGTCCACTTGAGCTTAAGAGTTTGAGCTCTAGAGAGCCAAGAAACCCGAAAAAAAACTTTTTTTGTTGATCTCACCAAAAAAAAATTGTATTAAAAGACTACTGGTCTCCTTCCCGAGTACTACAGAGAGAATTAGTAGTTTGTCCTAATCCGGAACAACGACTGAAAAAATTAATCTGTTGGAAAAGAAGTAGAAGTGTGTCTAAGCCTTTGGTAAACTTTTGGTGAAAAAAAAACATTTTTCGACAAAAAGGAGAAAACCAGAGCAAAGGAAAGGGGCAGTTCATATAAAAAAATCTACATACCTACATATTACATACAGTCTTCAACCCTTTCCATTCGAAAAAAAAATGTATCTATTTTTAAACAGAGAGCGTCTCTTCCCCGTCTCCCATGGGATGAGCCAAGAAGACAAGACAAGCAAGGCCGTGACGATGGCTAAAAAGAAATAAAAGTAGCACCACCACCGCGGACACGGTCACAATTCCTCTTTTTTACTAATCCAGTTTTATCATCATCGTCATCATCATCATCAATGATAGCTACTTCTAGAAAGAAGAGGAGAGGAGCAGCAGTAGTGCCAGCAGTGGCAACACCATTGTATTTTTTTCGCTCTGTGTGCAAAAAACTTTTACTAATTTTTTTTTGTTACTTCTCCTCGGCTCTTCTTCTTTTTCTCTCCTCTCAACTCTCTTTTTTTATTTTCTAAATGTATGAATGAATGTACATTACATAGGTACATTGTTGTACATTCACCGACTTTTTTTTATCTGATCTTGATTCTTCTTCTTTAGCTTCTGCTCCGACTACTCCTCTTCCAAAAAAAAACTTAACGATAAACTCAAACGAACAAAAAAAGTAATATGAAAAGGTCCAAGTGCAACTTTAAAAGAAGAAGAAAAAAAACTTGGATAAATGTTGAATCTACACTTTTCTTTCTCGCTGGGGTATTTCGGACCATTCTTTAGGGATTTTCACAATGAATCACCAGCACCACCTCCTCAGCTACTACAAATCCGTTCTACATTCTTCTTTTTTTATATTTTTTATTGCGTTGTGAGAAGTTAAATCTAAAGCTAAAGTAGTGTCAGTGGAGGTGGAGGTAGTGGTAGTAGTAGTAAGAGCAAAGTAACTAACTATAACTAACGGTAACAAAGGCCTATTTTAGCCAATTTTCTCTTCATTCAAGTGTGTAACTTGCATGACTTGCTTGCTTGCTTTTCATTTTGTGTGTCGTCGTGTGTGTGTGTGTGTTGCTGTTTGTACGTAATTTTGCTTTTGAGCTTCTCTCTTTTTTACCACTTCTCCTTCCATTTTTTATTTCGCTATTCGTCTTTCTTGATTTTCCTACATTTTTTTGGTGTTGGATTCTGTGATGGAATAAAAGGGGTAATATATAGTAACATGTTTTGCTTTTGTGAATAGATGAATTGTGTGAAAAAACGAAGAAAAAAAATGTATCTAATCCTTTGAGAATTTGTGTATGTGCCATGGTTACAATTCTCTTCCTGCCAAACAACGGATACTTTGCCACTAAATTTCTCTCTCTTCTCGTCTCCCTCGGCAGTTCCATTGATTGTGCAATAACCCATTCTCTACATGTTTGTGTGTTTTTTTGCACAGCATGCTATATTATTATTATGTATCCTCGAAAAAAAAACATAATCGTGCTGTTAGGAATTGAGGTGGTTTCCTACTTGCTATAAATATAGGTATTCATGTAGTAGGTGGGAAAATAATAAAAAAAAAGAAAGGAGCAAAAGGTAGACAAAACGGTTTTGAATAGATAGCTCTTGCGTTTAAAAAAAAAGTTGGGAAACTGATATTTCTTCTTTTTTTTCTGGTCGACATCATATTGGAATGGAGGATGATGGTGTGTGATGACGTGATGTAGTTTTGTTCTCGTACTCGCACCACCACCTACACACGAACACCAAAATAAACGGTTAAGTGTATATACCTTGAACCTAGAGGGTTTTTTTATGGAGGTGGCTATGTTTGCTATAGCTATTCATCCATTATGACCTGACCTGAGCTCATATTAAATCCACCATCTACCAAGTTTTCCAGCTAAAAAAAACTCGACCACAACTTTTCCCATATAAATTTCTATGTATGATGAGGTCAACAGAAAAAAAACGGTTAGGAAAACGGGAAAGTTTTTATTGGATGATGATAGTTTGTGTGGAGGTGGTGTGGTGAGAATGGTCATAACTAAAAAAATATAACTGGGGTGATCGGATACATTCAAGTCTTTATGACTATTTTATATCCTGTCTGTTCGTTTTCTTGTTCATAAGCTGTTATATAAAAGGAGATTACTTTTTAATGGAGCCAATCTTGTTTTGCGCTGCTACTTCAATGACAACATATTTATTTATTTATTGTCAGTATTCCTTTTATTTTATTACGTCCGGTTCTCCTATATATCTTGTTTGGAAAATATAAAAAGATGAGCTATGAGTTTGTAACAATTTATGACTTTGTTTTTCTCTTTTGGACTCGGGACCTATGAAAATTCGGACTTGTATGTGTGTGTGTGCCATTACTTTTGTTGGTAAAATCCTACGTCCTACCTACCTGTCTGAATAATTAGAATTTATTCTTTAGAGTCCGAGTTCCTTTAGAAGTTGGTAGAGTTGGCGGTGGCCTGGTGGCGGCAGCGGCGTCGTAAGGCTAACAAAAAATATGAAATAAAATATGACTTGTCTTCCTCTTCTTGTGACTTGTGTGTATGTTTTATGTTTCCTTCGAACTCGAACCTCTATTCAAACTATTTTTTAACAAGTTGCCGTTCCCGGCTAGATATATATAGTAAACAGAACGATAATAATAATAAAGAAGAGAAAGTAAAAAGTGAAAGAAGAAGAAGACAGCGGCGTTGAAGGTGGCCGTGGTGGCATGGACATAAATATAATATTTTTTTTGTGTGCAGCTGCTTCTCGTCTTTCACCATCTGCTCGAGCTCCCCTTTCCCTGAACGACCACCAGTTTTTATGCTGTTGCAGAAGAAGAAGGTGCTAATAACGGTATAAATGTAGTAAATAGACGATAAATATTATACAATAAAGTTGCCAAAGTGTCCATATGACCACAGGAGGAAGAAGAAGATCTGAAAAAGGTGGAACTTTCTTCTTGAGCTACTCCATTTTTTTTATAACCTGACGATACTGATACACAGCAACAAACTTCACTGGTTTATGTTGTCTCTGGGCAGAATAGAATACAGGTTTTCGTAATATAAGATTAGGGATGGGAGTAGTACTAAAATACTAACTAAAAGCATAGTATTATCATCAACAAAATTTTCTCTTGCTATTTATTTATCATCTTTGTATAAAGTAAAACTTACCTTCAAAACTTATTTTCTTCTTGGTTTTCAAGTCTTTTACTTTGCCTATGTGTATGCTCTTGTTAGTTTTGCTGTTTAGCATGTGCAGTGCTCTGGGTCACATTTGGTTGGGAAGAAGGTGAAAGACGTGAATGAAAAGTTATGCTCTGTTGTTGTCGTTATGTCGTCGAGTCGCCCTGATAGAATCTTACCTAATAATTTATAAACTTTATAAAAGAAACTTTCCTTTAGCAAAAGCATAGGTTTCTCAAAAAAAGGGAAAAAATTTAAATTTTCATTGATTTTCATTACAGTTGTGTTTGTTAAAAATAAGCAACAAGCTTCATTTCTAGACTATATCTTATCGTGTGGCACCATCTCATCTTCAATTTTGGAAAAAAATAACCCTAAACTAGAGAGTTTCATTTAAAAATGTCATAGGTTGAAAGTGCATTTTCTCTCTGTGTTATGTTCTCAACATCTCTCTGAATTTTGCCCAAAATTTATGTCTTTTTTATCGTTATTCAAGCAAACGAGATTATTAAGTGTAACGACTCAAAATCCATGAAAATAAACACCTTGTTACGGATACTTGTTTCTGTCGACACAGCACGTTTTGATCCTTTTAAAACGTGATCGTATAACATCAAATTCTCCATTCACAAATCCAAATCCCCATTATGATTACCATCTGATATTACACAACCACAACTAACGGATATTTGAGTTATGTAACCGTTAAAGCTAAACCCATATTAGCATAACGAACATGAAGAAACCACGAACGAAATCCGTATTATTTATTTTGGGATTTTGATTGGATCCAATAAAAAAATCAGCCATGATATATAACACATGTAACATGAGACCATGACAGGACAAGAACAAACAAATGAGCTAGATGTGAATGCTAATTTTGATCAGGAAAATCTACACACAATTTGTTTGATGAGTGGGCACTGGCCAGGCCAGAAAAGTAGTGAGATCACCAATTTATTTTTTGATGTGGTTCACCAAGCAGAATTTGGATCTGGGTCTTGGCTTAAATATCTCTTGAAAAACGTGATTTATCCAATCCTCCAAACATGCTTGTTAGGTAGTCCACACAAAAATCTCGTTGAAAACAGTTTTTTCTTTTGCTGTTGTTATTGTTACATTTTTCCTGTGGGTTATCCAACTATCCAACCAAGTAACTCGGCAATATATTGAGTCAGCAGAGAAAAACGCATTGAACCGGAACGAAAAAAAAATCAAAAGATGTACATATGCATTGGTTGGAAAATTGTACTGAATTGATTTGAAAATTTTCTCCAGAAGTACTAAAAGATAGATGGTAAAAGTAGAGGAGCAAAGTAACATGTATCATCTTATGAAACTTTTTTTTGCTAACTAATCAGCCAAGTTTTGTTCGAGTTTTTCAAGAATAGACAGTGTTGTTCTGAAAATCTGGAGTGGCAACAACATTCAAGAGGAAGTTCTCTCCAAAAAAGAAGATTTTCACTTTTATTTCATGGAGAAAACCCCAAAAAAATACTATACAAAAAAGAAAGAGTGGTACTAACTGAAGGAGCTCATGGATATTTTTATGTTGTGGAATTGGCTGTTGTGATGGGGAAAGAATCAGGGTAAAAAAATTGTAACGTGAGAGGATGTGCAACATGATGATTGGCTTACGTAAATCGAAGGTTGAAGGCATAAAGAAAACAAGTAGTGAAGATGAAGGTACGTGTACAAGGAGAAAATTGACAAACGTGATTGTTGAGTCGTTGGATTGAAAACAAGGTAAAAAAAACTATATAGTCTGATGTGGGGGTATACTCTGAGGATGGTCCAAGGAAAAAGCATTCCGTTTCCGATATTCCTAAATGGCCAAGATAGATTTTCTGAAGGGAAAGGAAAACTTTTATTTTTGTGGCTGGTATCAAATATGCACGCAAATTTAGAGTAGTTTGTTGGTTGGGATTTGGGATTCAAAGAGTCTTCTGAAGTGAAGGAATGACATATATGCTTGTGTAGGTATTTAGATGAATGAAGAAGAGGATGTATTTACGTCTTGGTAAATTGTGGAATGTGATTGTGCAGTTAATTCGGTATGCAACTTCTGAAGATCATCAAAATCAGGGCAGTTTGGATTGATGTTATGTAAAATGCAGTTTATGGGAAATTTGAATGATTGTAATGATAAAAAGAAATGATGTGACAGAAGATTTCAAACATTTTACAATTATAGAACTAACTTTTATTTATTTACATCGCATAATGTAATTCATCGGATAAATAATGGTAACATTTTATTGGAAAGTTGATTTTTTTAGAAAAAGACGATTATTGTCAAAATGTTATAATAATTTCGATTTCGTATACGTAATATTTAAGTAATAATGAAAAATTTAGAACTGATAAATTTTGATTTACAAATTTGTTGAGTTGAATTGCAAAAATTTTATGATTTAAAAGTTGATTTCATGGAAAATATTTTAAAAGTTTAAAATTTGGAAAACCTGATTTTCTTAAATTGATGCAATTACACAAACAAGAAAATTTGAAAATTCCAAAGAGATAAAGATTCGCTGCTGCTCGAATCAAAATAATTTTTACTTGTTGAAATTAGCAAAAATTGGATGTTGTTTTCTCAAAAGGAATTTCTATTTCACTTGAAATTTAGATAAATAATTTGTTACCGTTATTCTTACCGTTACAATAATTGGAATGTAATTGAAGCTGGAGTGTTATACATACATGTTTCATAGTTTCTAAATGTATTTTTATAATTCATATTCATATTTTTATAATTTATATTCAATATTATATTATTATATTATATTAACTAACACGCTAAAAGCTATTTTTGGGCCACAATCAAGCTAACAATTTTGATTGACGCTTTAAAACAAATTCAAATATACTCTCATGAACTCTTTAATGTCAAATTTAAACCCTTAATTTTAAAAATACGGCAGGAATTTGAAATAAACCAATGTAATAACGAGATATTAACATAGCTCATAAATGAAGGCATAATTATGATCCTCATGATGGTCTTGATGATAATGATCATGGAGACGGCAAACATGATCATTATCATGATCATAATCTACATACATGCTCTTCTATCTAAAATGTTGACCTTTTTCCCCCTGACCAAATGGAGACAAATACTTACTAACAATTTGCTTATCAGCAACGTAATAATGAACGAAAACATACAGCGAGGCTACCTACGTCCCCATGTCAAATCCGCAGTCTACCTTACACTTATGATATGAATATCAAGTATCGGCAGCTTTAATAAGATGAAGGCCCGAATCAATGAAAACTGTTCTGTTCGTCGTTTGTATCTTCATTCGTTCATTCATGACTTGCCTTTTGTCTTCTAGTTCTTCTGGAACTGAATCACAATTTAAGATTCATTCAAACAACCGAATTCTTACATTCCGCTTTCAGCAGCATGATAAAACTTGTGAATCCGCCTCCCGGTTGGTTGTCTCTCTGTCTTTTGTCGCAATGCAATCTTTAGAAGACGACTACACAAGCTTTGACCAATGCCGCCAGAAACAGGAATACAAAAATTCATTTCGTTATTTGAATGAACCAATGAACGCTTTCAATTGTTTCGAACCCTCTTCCCAAAAAATTACCTACACTTAACACTCATATGACATGTGTAAAATAGAGCACGTTTTCAACATTTTAACGACACTTAACTATAAAATGCTGACCAATTATATTTTTTAGTAATATGTAGTTAGAATTTTGCATTTTAGTAAAATTTGCAAAGGTATAAATCGAAACCAATTAGGAAATCCAGTCAGATATAATATTTAACAAGAATGGAAACAATTTGCTAATTATGGCCCAAAAATGCTAACAGTTTACATATTCATATTATAATAACAAATTATTTACAACTATCACAGCGTGACTTTTAAATCTGAGCCCAATTAAGGTTTGTGGTTTTGAAGTACTGTTTTTGGCTAAAGTACCTGCCTGAACATAATTAAATGTTACCACTCAGGCACTAAAATTAATGGTATAATATGTTTTGCAAATTCCAGAAGACTATGAATAGTCGACTTTTGGAAATACCTTAACCTATCAGCTTTCGCTTTTAATTTTAATATTCAATATTCTATGTACAGTGAATTGTTGTTATGTTGTGTAAATAACTATTGCAACTTTTAACTAAGAAGGAAAATCAAAAACTAAAACAAAGTACAATGTCAAATGTATTAAATATATATGTACAAATATATTACAAAATTATTGCACGTCGCCTACCTCTTCATATCATTTTAGAACACCTTTGATAGAAGGTGGGAACGAAAATGATAGAAATAGTACTTATTTTATCTAAACTAGGTAGTTATGAAGTATATTAAGTTATATTTACATGAAAAGGAAGTAAAATTCTTAATTCTTAAGTCTAAATTATGAAATTGCCAAAATAATTTTCTTTTGTCAACGAAAGAAAAGTACAAAAAATTATTCATGCATTTTAAATTATTAATAATCGTAAATACTAATCATTTTTACCAAATTTCTAAACTTTAATTTTTCAATTAATAAATAAATCCTGTGAATAATAATTGTAAACGAAAATTGAACCGAATTAAAAATTGGATTTAGAGACTATGAACCTATTATGAAAGTAACAAATAAAGCATTTTAGAACTTTTTAAGAACAATGCATGAATAAGTTTAAAACCTTTCAGTTTCTAACGGTGGAAGATGTGGTAGTGGTCGAGATGGGATTTTGACCTTCGTTAAGAAAACCTTCCGTTGTACAATGTCAAAAAGAAAATTATAGTAGCGTGAATACCAGTTAAAAATGATTGTATGCAAATATAATATAAGAAGAAACAATTTAGAACCGAAAATTTTGAAATTAAACTCAGTACGAAGTATGAATCTTGGAAACTTTTCGAAATCTGATCAAAAGATGAAAAAGAAAATAGACGAAGTTATTTATCTATTTACAAATTTTTTGGTGTGTTTATTTAAATGGTGGCTAAAAGTATTAGAAAATACTTTTTTAGCCTTAACTAATAAGTAATGTTCAGGTTAACTTACGTCTATACAAACGTCTATGTTTTTAAAATCTTTACATCTATTGGAAACCTAGTATGTACAATCATGTCATTAAACGCTCTCTTCAGCAGTTGTGAACAGTTGACTACAAACAAGTAAAATTATATGCGGTGTGTGCATCAAGTAATTTAGAAATTCCAACGCCATATTATGTATTTTTTCTGATTAATTGCGATGTTCATAGTATTGCCAGTTTAAATAAATAAATAAAATAAATAAGTAAATAACCCGTTTTACCTATAAATAACTGATTAAATAAATAAATAACTGATTAAATAGATAAATAACTAAATAAATAAATAACTGATGAAATAAATAACTGATGAAATAAATAACTGAATAAATAAATAAATAGATAAATAACTGATGAAATAAATAGATAAATAACCGATGAAATAAATAAATAAATAACTGATGAAATAAATAAATAAATAACTGATGAAATAAATAAATAAATAACTGATGAAATAAATAAATAAATAGCTGATGAAATAAATAAATAAATAACTAATGAAATAAATAAAGATGCCTGAATTCGAATTGTAAGTAATTTTGAAAATTGACCAATAATGTAATGATTTGTTTTCTTAATTTGAATTCAAAACCAATTTAGAATGAATTTTGAGATAACCTACCGACCCTGTTTACCCGAACTAATATATCTACAATGAATCTTTGGTACTAAATTTTGAAATTTATGTCTAATGATCTATGAAATTTTAATGTTTGGTGTCTAGTCGTTTGTAATCTACAATTAAATCGGTTTAAATATAACATCCCGTATCTCCGGAGTATTCTATGCATATTTACTAACTAACTAATAATCCTAATGAATAATTTTGAGTGCAATCTAATATTAATAAATTTGGAATTTTGCTAATTTAAATATGCCTAATGAATCCTAATGAGAAATTTTGAAGTACTAATTTTTAATATCACGATGGATTAATATCGAATAAGTTATACATCATACCCGGATGTTTTAATACCCGTTTTGTTACAAGCACAGAATTTTGAGGAAAAATATATGAAACCCGTAAAACCCAATTTTGGCAGCTTCTAATTTTCTTGAAAAACTGTTTTAATAAAATTTGGCAAAAATAGAACCCGTATTTAAAATCCCCATTTTAACAAAAATAAATAAATACACCCGTAATTAACCCCAATTTTGACACAAATGAATACACCCGTAGTTAAAATCTCAATTTTGACACAAAATATATTAACCCGTACTTAATCCCCAATTTTAGCACCGTCTGAATAACTTACCTACTCTGTTTTAATAGAATTTTGACGAAGATAAATAAATAAATAGATAAATAAATAGATAAATAATACCCGTGTCTATCCGAAATTTACATTATCTACATTATACTACAAAAGGATTGACTGGATTTTAATTGCATTCGAATAATTAGGAGTTTATGCACCAATTTTGAATTTTTGAGTTGAAAATTTGAATTTGAATTGTAAATTTTGAATTTTTGAGTTGACAATTTAAATTTGAATTGTAAATTTTGAATTTTTGAGTTGACAATTTGAATTTGAATTGTAAATTTTGAATTTTTGAGTTTAGAATTCGAATTTGAATTTTTGAGTTGAGAATTTGAATTTGAATTGTAAATTTTGAAACTCGAATTTTATAATAATTTAGTTTAAAATGAATTTGTTTCAAATTTTGAAGAAAAACAAATCCAGTCAATCCTTTAAAATGTGTGCAAACCTTGGGAGTGGACAACTAAAAATAAATTTTCTGTTGTCACAGCTGCGCCTGCACCGTTGCCAGCACGAGCACAGCACTTTTCCCAGAGCCCTTACACATTTAAATTTCGCCAAGTAGGTTATCAGTACACTTAATAGAGCAAGAGACTGCAGGGCTAGCTTGGCGGTTGAGGTAGTACATGTTATATCCCACTGGCAATAACTATGAACGGATTTGAGTTTTGAAAGAAATTTAGAAACTTGTCGCGAATTGACTTCTATTTGATTAATTTGTATGGAAAATTTTGAAATTTAAAAACTTATGAATTGTAAATGATTTTGATGAAAAAAGATGTTTTGAAATTTTGAGATGACCACACCCTGATTAGTACATTTGATTTTATGAATGGACGTTTTGATTTTATTCGAATTCGTATCTAAAATTTTGACCTTTCTCTAATGTTTCTAGCAAATACTTTTACTTTGAAGGCAGTCAACGCAAACAATCTGGAAGGATGGAGCTTAATGACTTCCTGTCTTGCTTTTCTTAGAAACCGATACCGCTTCGCAAAAACTTAATAAATCAAGTGCGACTGGTGCGGCTCGGAATAACTAATAGTAAAATATGGAGGATCCTTGGTTTTAAAAAATTTAACCTAAAAACTTAAATATAAAAATGACAGTATAATTGGCTGGTGTGTTGCTATGTGCAATTAACTCTACTTATTTACTCGAACGAAATTAACTTAATATTTCTACTTCTTATTTTGTTTATAGTAATGAAATTAAAGATTAAAATTGATGTGCTTTCTATTTACAAAGGTTATGTTGCTGCATCTTGCATTATATTACTGGTATTGGTAACACAGCGTTAGCAAGCAACGATAATCTTGGAATGTCTATTTTTTCAATGCATGGCTAGTGCCAAGTTGCATACTTCGTAATTAACAATGAATTAATAATGAATAAATGATAAGTAAAATAATTCGTAATTAATTGCTAGTGGTTTAAAATTGTAACTATGCTATATAATGTTTACTTCGTGTTTATTTACACAAAAAAAACTTTTTTTGCCAGATATATATGCCGTCTCAGTTTGATGCAATTTAAAGTTTTTTTTGTGTAAAACGAGATATACTTTCTCCAATAAACAATGTAGCAACTTTTAAAAAATCTTCAATCTGATCTACTTAATTTTAAATGGCTCATCATTTGGATTTCTTTTCTTTTAATCTCTTAAGTCCAATTTGTAATTTAATGATTTTATAATTCGTATACAATTTTGTGAATAGATTAACAGGAAAGGCCAATATATTTATTTTGAAAAAAGCGTTTGTTTAGAAAAATTTAAAAAGTTTTAACGGAAATCGAATTTTCAAAAAAGTTTGTTGATGTTGCTACTATTTTTTATCTGTCTTCTGAGCCAATATATAAATGGAATGAAAATATGTAATGACGTCTATTTACATTTTAACCTACTTTCACTATTTACAGTTGTAATTGCAGTTGATGACAAAGGCACTCATTGAAGAGTGTTCCTTAACGCTTAAAATATTAGTCTGGATCCATGGTTACTATATTTAAAACTACTATCTAGCAGAAAAAAATGATATTTATTGCTATATGTACAAAAGGTGCCACTTTCACCGCATGACGCAAGTTTCGAGAGGCTCGGGAGCCTCGTGGGCCTAGAACCTATCAGTGTACTGGAAGCCATGCAAGCCCCGAACTGAATCGGGCACATTGAATTATCTAGTATGCTTACAATTGAAATTACATGTAATAATAATATGCTTAAGATTAAAATATATATATGCTAATCAACTTATCAATGAAAGTGTATGTAACAATGAAAATCTTAACGAAAGTTTACAGAGTAAAAGTAGTAAAAGTACAAAGTATTTTTTTTGTTTTTAAAGAATTTTTGAAGTAAAAAAGAAATTACCAGATTTATACAGAGTTTTCCAATCACAGATGAGGTCGATGAGGTAGTAGAGTTGTGAAGAAAGTAAGTAGTTTACGAAAATAATTTTGAGATAAAGTTATTACCAATTCCAAATAGGAAGAAAAGAAAGTAGTCCGCCTGTCCGCTTTCACCTGCAAAAAAAATTTAAGTCAAAGATTAATGAATAATCCTTAGCTTGGTTTTCATTCATTTCCAGCAAATCATAATAATGTATCACCAATAATATGTGAGTCTATATTGCTATTAACTAACCATGTAATCCTTTTAATTGTCCTTCAACACGTCCTCACGTTGTTGTTCTTCTTCAGCAGCAGCATCAGACAGCGACGCAGCAGATGTAGCGGTGGCAGCAGCAGCAGACGCCACAGATGTCGCGGTCACAGTCATCGCTGTAGAAGCAGCAGCAGTCGCCTCGGGTGTAGCGGTCACAGTAGTCGAAGTAGTATCATCAGGAGCAGCGTCCGAAGTAACAGTTGCAGATGGTTTCCGTTTGTCCATGCTACCGCCAGGGTTAGTAGACTGGAGAATCTGCCGAAGGAGCTGATGGCGGCCGGTAAAAGTATCGTCAGCCTGAAAAAATATAAAATATTGCAACATAAATATTTGATTGAACATTCAAATTATTTAAAAAGATATACTGAAATGAAGATTGGTTACCACCTGCTGTCTCATCAAACTCAATCGACTGTTCGGATCGTAACTCAAAGATGGTTGATTAGTATTTATCCGATAATCTACCCAGCAAGATGAGCCTAATGTTGGAAGTGAATACCCACAACGCTGATCCCCGTGAACCAATGCAGGTGGTGTCATTGGTCGTTGAGGTACAGGAAATGGAAAGAGACTGTAATTAGGCCTATCTCCAGTTGGTCCTCTCATGGCTGCCGTTAGTTGGTGTTGGGCTGCCGTTGCGGTGTAGCTAGGTCGATTAATGGGACGGTATGGGCCATGAAGCTGCGGCAAGGGTCTGGATGGGGTGGGACGCACAGCAGCCAATGGGATATCTGTAGATAGATTAACAGGCCTGTAATGAAATAATGAATGCCCGGAGAAACTTGCCTGATTTCGTTTAATATCCCTTCCCCTACGCCGGGCTTTTAACAAACGTCGTTCAGATTTAACTTTTTCCTCCTTCTTATCTTCTTTTTGAGCACCTTGTTCGTATCGATGGGAAGCGCCTTCACCTGATGTTCCCTTGCCCTCCCGGCTTTCTCCTGATGCTTCCTTCTTTTTCTCCTGGCCTTCTCCTGATGTTTCCTTCTTATTATCCTGGCCTTTTCCTGATGTTTCCCTCTTGTCCTGGCTTTCTCCTGATTTCTCGTTGTTCTCCTGGCCTTCTCCTGATGTTTCCGTATTCTCTTGGCCATTTCCAGATGTTGCATGCGTCTCTAGACTTTCTCCTGATGTGTTTTGTGTCTCTTGGCCTTCTCCAGATGTTTCCTGTGTCTCTTGACCTTTTCCAGATGTTTCCTGTGTCTCTTTGCCTTCTACTGATTCAGGGCCTGGAGCAGTTCCTTCTTCTTTTGATGTTGTCACTTCCTCATCCTCCTTCTTTTCTGGTTGATCAGCCCCGCCGCTCTTTTCTGGTTCTTTTTCGTCATCCGATTCTTCTTCATCTTCCTCATCATCGTCACTGGGCGGGGCAATTCCTAGAGCCGCTGATGGTCTGGGTCTGTATCCCTGCAGAAATGTTGGAGGGGGAGGTGGCGCTGGAAGATTGCGTCTGGTACAGTTAACCCAAGCCTGTTTCCTCCAGCATCTTAAAGGAGAAGGAGGCGTTGAGGCATTTGATGCAAATTTTATAGGGTTAAACCGAGGAACTGCTGTTGGTGATGCAGGTTCCTCTTGTACAGACTGTTGATCATTCCCAGGTGTCTCGTTGTCCATTATTGGAGTCAGTGGTGGCAGCGGTGGTGAAAATGTTGGTTGAATTGTTACCGGATCTTCGGCTTTGACTTCAACGCTTTGCTGTTCTGATGGATTTGGGTTGTCTTCCACAACCTTTTCGTCGTCTTCTTCGTCATCGCGCTCAGGTACAGAGGCAAGGCGCATTTGGGACTCTGGTTGTTGCTGTTGCAGGTTTTGTTGGTGAATGAGATGACTGCGGCTAGTCGCCATTGCTTTTATAGAAAATAAGCGTATGAAATGGTTAGATGGTATGGGAAAGTCAGATATGCTGTTACGATAATGAATGCAACAGTAGTGTAGATTTTGTTTGATTTGCTCTACAAATTGAAAGCAAAATTAAAAGCCAAATTATAGTATGACACGTATAAGTAGGATGGATATCTTGCCAGGGGACTTGTCAGAGAACCAGGGAAAAGTGGCAACCATACTTTTCTTGACAAATGCAAAAGTATGTACTACGCTGTGGAATCGGATTCTGCCACGTCGTCTACTACCCTACCCCTTCCAAAAATAAATGTAGATGGATGCGCAGTGAACATGATATAGTTTTAATACCTCAGGTGCAAGTAGTTATTCAATAAGTATTATAGCCGATAATGAATCAGTACAAATTGCAGATATTGAATATTGATTGTGCGTTTAGAAAAGAATGAAAAGACAGTAGAAAGAAAGAAAAATTTTCTTGTGGACGATTCTGGTTGGTCGGATGGTTGCAGTGTTGCCGAATCGTTTTTTAGTGTATTGAAATATGACACCACGCCACGACGCTTTCAGTTTAAAATACAAGAAAATTTAACTACCTAATTGCCTCGTTGGCAGTAAAAAAAATAATCATGGCGGCTGTGGAAATGCATGGTAGTGGCGTGGCGTTTACAAAATGGTGGAATTGAATATGGTACTGTACCTCTACCACAATGACTGCATGATAGATAGTATGATTCGATAGCTCTAGATGTTTTTTAATTATACCTATTCCGCATATCTGGCGGCGGCGCATTAAATCATGTTCAATACTTACGGCGTGGTAACAACGTCACCAGTTACAACTCATCAAAAAAAATTTATACTATCGCCATTTTCTATTGAATTGTCTTCTACATTTACGTACTGACTGCAATATGTCAATCTCTGCTAATCTTTACAGTTTAATGAATAAAGTAAATGGGAAATAAACTTATGAGCATCTGTGTCTCTGTCTCTGGAGCAGTAAAAACTATGAAGAGCTATGAATATAGATTACTAGACGATAAATGAAAACTTGATTTTGCACTGGCAATCATTGACGTTAATGCAAAGATGCGAACAAATATCTATAATAGAAATGATGATGACATTGATGACGAATCTGCTTTATGAGCAGTGAGCAGCGATTGTTCTAGGCATTTTTGATGAGGAATATGGAACTGGATCTAAAAGATGCTTAAAAGGATGTGCAGTGCAGTGGATGCTGTGTGTTTCCCATGCAAAACTCGTGTCATCTAACGAACTAAAATGCTATGCTGCTATGCTATGTAATCTGCAATGCTAGAAGATAACTGAAAACTTAATCTTTCACTGGAAATCATCGATTTCAATGTGGCTATACGAAAATATGACATATGCAATGATAATCTGAATCTGCCTTATGAGTAGTAGTTGATATATGAGCTTTTCTAATGAGAAATCTAGAACTGAAACTGAAAAATGTAAAAACGACTTTCTTCCTGAAATGAATCCTACTATCTTTTGAAGTATGCAAGCAAACTGGTGAGATTCAAAGGTCTCGATTCCCTAAAAGTGATATAATCCTTTCAATATGGAATACAGATGCTAACTTATCAGTTTCAGTGTGTCTGTGACTGGGTCCTTATGTTTTTGAACTTTTACAAAATCATTTATAGAAAAAATATTGTTATATTTGAGCATTTTTCTTACCTTATTTCGTCCCCCGACGCACTGAAGTAACCACACTGATTGATTTAGACTCGAGACCAGGCCACCGTGATGGTAGTCAAAACTGAAACAAAAAATATTGAAAAATTACTAAAAAATTCAGCTAAAAAGTGAAACTATTTGAATTTGAAAATTGAAAATCAGTAATCCAAATCACCAGAGAAAAATTGCTTTTAGAAATTCACAAAATATAAGAGAAAAGGAAAAAACTAGGGAAAAAATTGTAAAAGAAATAAAATATAAAATGGAAAAAAATATCGATATGATTTACGTATTAACCTGTTGACAAATGGAAGTAAGAAAAGGAACTGCTCCTGCTCAGCCAAATTAGTCGTACTTCTTCAAGGAGATGTCTGCGTCTGGTGTACAAGAGCAAAAATTTACCAAGCAGCTCTCCTAAAAAGTGAATCTTAGTTGCGATATTACATGATGAAATCATATCCATATACGCATTTTCCATTTGCTTACGTAAACGCAGTTAACATAACTGTTATAATGATAAAGTATATTATATTATGATGCCGGATGGATGTCTAGAGTGAGTATGTATTGTGTACAGATAGAAGAGGTGACGATGATGTGATTGCAAATGCACTTAATGCTAAAAAACGAATTCCGCAAAATGGCGGATGACGCTTCCATGCCTTAAAAGTATACTTAAAAACTCGCTTTATCATCATCTACATTATATTAAATACAGTTTTTTTAAAAATTTACTTAAATTTATGCATGTCGGTGTATCAGGAATAATTTGCCATGTATTTTTCCGTATTCAACAGGTCTCCGATCTCCTTACACATTTTCTAGGTGTTCGTTTCTGAGTGGTGGAAAAGACTCAGGTATTTTGGAGGTGGTAGTGGTGGTGAGTGATGATGACAAAGGAAGAAAGAAACCCCCGTTAAAAATGATCGGATGATTTTAAAGAAAGTACATTAAACCCTGATTCTAGCCAATCCAAATCATACATGCAAAGAGAGAAGACTACTGTGCCCAATCAAAGTTTGATTAGTAGATGTACATAAATTTGGCAACAACGGGCAATACTAGGAGAGGAGGTGAATGAGGAGAAGAAGAAGACGAAGACGAGGGAAAGGGCTAACAAGGGAAATGGTACTTACAAGAATAAGTAAACATGACATGACAAAAAAGAATACTACTGTGCCCAATCAAAGTGTGATTAGTACATATACAAAACTTGGGGAACGGACAATATCATGAGCATGATAACGAGAAGAAGAAGACGACGACGAGGGAAAGGGTTAACAAGGGAAATGGTAATAGAACATGGAAACGACCTGCGAAGAGAGAATACTACTGTGTCCAATAAAAGCTTGACTTGTGGATGTACAAAACTTGGGGAACGGAAAATATGAGGAGGAGGATGAGGTGAATAAGAAGATGAAGATGAGGGAAAGGGTTAAGATTGTGCTAGAACAAGGAGTTCATTAAGAAACTAAATGAGAGTCAGCACGGTATAGTCGGCGTACATAACATGCGTTTTGATAAATGCAAAGTTAAAGAAAGGAGGGAGGAGGTGATAGCGGCGGCGGCGGCGAGGACGGTTCGGCGGTGATGGTGACGGCATGGTCTTTGGATGGTGGTGGTGTGATATAGTTGTGAGTTGCGATTTTGATGATGACATGATATGAAAGAGGTAGATGGAATGAAGCCACCATAAAAGAGCGAATATTTAATTTTGAGCATGCACCAAGAAAATTTTATAGTGTTTTGTTCGTGTTTGTTAAAAAATATAAAAAAATATGAAGTCAAGCAGTAGGGCAAAGAGGATAGAAAAAGGACGAGGATGGGTGTACAGACGACGACGACGGCGACAGAAATCGATAGATGAGAGATGAACACATCATTTCATTCCTCATATTACAAACATAAAAACATAACATAATGTCATTGTAATTACTTATACCCGTATCATTCTTTTTATATGCTTCGTGCTTATTTTATGGCTGGAACTATATGATGTGTGCTTGAGCGAACTTAAATGTTACCATAAAAAAAGCTAACGTTGGTGTCATACTAGTTATCACACTACTAATAATATTCATAGCAAGGGAAGAAGTGGCAGCCGGCAGCTGCCACTACCATTATAATAGCAGCTTTAAAAAATAGATGGGAAGAAAAGGGTTGTTGGAAGTTGGTTGGCTTGGAAGAGCAAGTAAGCATGCTTTTAATGTGCAAAGTACAAAGCTGTTTATTAGGCTATAAGGAAAGAGGGATTGATTCGAGTCGCCATGTTGGATGCATGCAAATAAATGAGAAAGTTGAGAATGTGGCATACTATCAGCATCTCAAGATAAAGCTTGTCTCTGAAGAAGAGAAACAAGTTGCAAGTCACAAGTAGCTGTTTTCTGCAAAACAACAAAGTACATAAAAAAGTAACGTAGGTATACGTGTTGTGTTGTGTGTATTATGGCTCATGGCAGGTTTTACATGGTGTTTTTGCACATATGAATGAATGGAGTTAGTACTTTGCGACAGGTGCCAAAGGGAAAGCCTGAACCATCTACTTTTATTCTTTGTAAACTAACTGGCTGTATGAGTACCAAATAAGTACCTAAGGGCTATAACGTCACAGTAGACTTGTGTGGTTACCCGGGTGAATGTAAGATGCCAGGCAAGTTGATAGGGACAGAATGCGGTGCGGTGGTGATGTCGGATTGTCGGATATCGGGTAAAATTCGAGTTTGGGCCTCTGGACAATGCAAGTTTTATTAATGCAAACTTGGTATGCTTTTTAGTGGAAAATGATTCCATGATATTTTAAGATGAGAATGGTTTTTAATAGTTTTAAAATAAAATGGTTTTGCAGTATAATATGGTATTTTTAAAACATATTTTATTCATCTTAATGATTCATTCGTTGCAATAATATATTTCGGGGTTACATACGCAGCATATTTATATAGATCATTCATTATAAATAAACAACTATCATAACAGACTAAAACCTAAAAACTAGGTTGATGCTTTATGGCAATTAAATTCATTCTTTTTATTAATCGCGCATATACATGATAATAATAATAAAATTACTTTCAAATAAGTTTCATGGTATGGTTTTAGGAGTATGTATGAATCTAGTTTCTCTGGAGAAAGAAAAAAAACCTAATACATTAGGATCTAGGTTTTGTACATGTTGTCATGTTGATAAGTAGAGTAGATCATTTCATTTTATACATATCATCAGGAGTGGAGTCCGTTAAAAATAGGAATTCGTTTTAAAGCAGATTATACTGATGTTCAGCAATATCTTCAATATTAATATTTTTACTAAAATACATTCTAATCTAATTTACAATATTCAAGATTTTTGTTTCTCTCTTCTTATCTATTAAAATAGTACATTTTCATATCATTACGAGATGGTCACAAAAGGAATATCTATCTACCATTAACTGACTTACTTTTTATATCTTTAAATATTTTTCTCATAAAATTGCATATAATACTTAATATTTTATTCATGGTACTCACAACAAGTGAATCAGGACTGTAAAGGTTAAAGTTAAAGTAGCAAACTTTAAAAAAACATTGTATTCTCAATTTGATTAGACACCAATCAATTAAATATGATCAATAAGTAATGATAATATAGTTTAAAAAGAGCAAGTACAAAGTAAACAATTGTCAAATTATATAACATATCAAGGTATCATTTAATCGTCGTAACACATCAACGCAAAATATTAAATAGAACAGTTTTGATGTCAAGAAGACGTATAAAATTCCTCCTCTTCTTTCAGCTCCTCCTTTATTTGTACAAATGAATTATTATACAATCTATTTATCTGTCCTCAACTTAAATATAAAAACATAATAATAATACAAAGAATGACAGTTAAACGGACAGGGAACATTGTCAGTGATCAATATAGTTACCTAATTGATTTTTAATATACGTTTTCAATTTGATATAATTTAATAATAACAATAGTAGTAGTAGCGATAGTTGGTTGCTTTTCTTCAAATATTTTTTCTTTCTTTTCAAAATATACTTCAATTAGGTAAAGAGAGTAGTATAATAGTATACAATACAACTAATGGACTCCAAGGTTGCAACTTCTTACACAGCAGGTCTGGAGTGTGACATGGATTGTGGGGCATTGTTAGACTCGTTTGCTGTTGTGGAGTGAGCTGCCTGAAGGGCAGCACCTGCACCGCCTCCAGCAGCAGCGGCGGCTGCCGCTGCAGCATAATATCCTCCATTTAGAGCTTCAGGAAATCCAGGTCCTCCTGAGGCGGACGCACCTGAAGGTCCCATAAAGTACTCCTTGTTCACACAGTTTCTCAATGAGTCAGGAATCCTACCGACAATGGCACGACGAATTTCTGATGCTGCCATTTCCCTTTATAATAAATAAACAACACAAATAATGATTATTTCAAATTGATTGAAGAAGATTTAAAAATTATAGTTAATTCATTTCCTCATGATTGATTGACCTATTTACCTGAGTTCTGTACAGCTTGCTTCAGAGTAAAAAGCTGCATGTGGAGTGCAAACAAGATTTGGTGCATCTTTCAACGGACCTTGAAGAACGTTGTATGGCTCATTTTCATGAACATCTAAAGCAGCAGAACGAATCCTTCCTTCTCGGAGTGCGGAAGCCAAAGCCGCTTCATCGACAAGTCCTCCCCGAGCAGTGTTGACGAGGAATGCTCCAGGTCGCATTTGCTTGAGTGTGTACTCGTTAATGAGATGATGATTGTGCTCATTTAACGTGCAGTGGAGTGAGACGCAATCGGACTGGAAGAGGAGATCCTGAAGAGTGTACACACGTGTCACACCCAAACTCTTCTCAATCCCGTCGGGAAGGTAGGGGTCATAAAAGATCACATTGAAGCCGAACGCTTTTGCACGGAGTGCAACCGCCGAGCCGATTCGACCTAGACCTACAATTCCTAGTGTGTCGCCACGGATGCGTGCACAACCTGCTGCTGCCTCACGAACCTATAGACACACATACAAGAATGCAATCAAAAATCTATTTTTTATAAAAAAGCAAACAAACAAACTCTGAAAATTCAACATGTAGAACTGTCAAACATCTAGCTAGACTTCCGGTTCATGTACCTGTTCAGGTCCTGTGAATTTTTTCCCATCTCTCACCATATTAGCAAGCCAATATGTTCGCCGGTAAAGATTCAATATCAAGCACATTGTCGTATCCGCAACTTCCTCAACACCGTAACCCGGCACATTGCACACAGCTATTCCAATTTCTCCAGCCGCCTGTTATATAAAATATAAACCAAATAAAAAGATTATTCTAGAGAAAAATACACTTTTATAGTATTTACTTCCCCTAGAAAAAAAACTTCAAAAACTTTCAAAACTACCAAACTTTTTTTTCTACATAGAGATATCTCCAAATAGAGTAAAATAATAATAAAAAGAAGGGAAAAAGTTTCCAGCATAAATAAACACATGGTACAAAAACTTTCACCCAGTTCTACTCGTCATGTCGTGTGAACAGCAGAAGAAAAAGAAAAAAAACTATAAAAACTAGGGGAAAAACTTTTTTCTTTCTCCATTATATTCTTTCTCCTTTTTCGTCGACCTCCCTTCTTCTACTCAATTGGGATTCCCATGTTTACGAGAAAAAAGGAACAAGGAAAAAAAGTAGAGGGAGCTTTAGAGAGAGAGAAAAAACTTTTTCTTCAGCAAAAAACTTCTCTTTTTCTGTTTGAGAGAGAAAGTTTGATAAAAAAAAAGAGTTTTGTTGTTGGAGGGGAAAAACTTTTTTATTTTGGGGAGGAAAGGAATAGCGCTACTATTGCCTCCACCACACATCATCATTATTATCATCATGAAAAGCGTGAAAAAGTTTTTTCGCTGTGTATATATCCCTATTATCAAGTTAGGTTAGGTTCATGGAAAATGCATACTTTTATAAACAAAGCAGGGGAAAAAACTCTTTACATCACTACGATGGAGGGAGTTGTTTAGCTTAGTAAACTTGTAGCAGTGGTGGTGGTAATGGAGGTGGTGATATTTGGAACTTTGGAAGGGATATAGGTATATATATTTATGAACATAATCTTTATAACAAAAAGGAAAGAAAATAAAAGTTTTGGTTTGTTGTTGAAAACATAAAAAAAGAACTCTCGACTAAAACCAAAGAAATCAAGAAAATGAAGTGAGTAGACGAGTGGAATGGGGAGAGTTGGACTTTGCTTTGGAGGAAGTGAGATGAATAAAGAGGGAAACAAACACAGAGAGACGCAATGGCTAACGGATAACAATCCGTAGATAATAATTAGAGCATTATTATTATGTGTATTTAAGTATGTACATAGGTAATAAGGAATGAAACCGATATGAATGCATGTACATAATATGCACGTATTTCCTTTCATTTTCTCTTTGTTGTTTTCCCTTCTGTTCTCTTTTTTCCCGTCGTCTATCTTATCATCAGCATATCTCCATTTTCATTAGGCTACTTCCAAAAACTTCCCAGCTTTTTTGCGTAGTAGTTAAGTAACTGAGGACAGCTATTACGTTACTTACGTAAACACCTACATTTAAGTATGAAGGATTATATATTATGTATGTATTCTGTCTGTTTACTACACTTTTTGCATTGTCATCGCCGTCCTTTACTTTCTTTCATTCTCATGCTCTTGGTCAAATACGTGTATAGGCAAAAATCGGAGAAAATACTTTTCGTGTCATTTTAAATAGCGAGCAACAGTTCCTGGTAGAATATGACTTTCTCAATGCCTTATATCCAAATAAAAAGTTGTTGTTTTTGGGTATGCATGCATGCATGTTTTATTTTCGAGGAGGAAGGAAGGAATGCAAATGGGAGGATTGTTTTTCTTGTAGTTTGACAAGTAAAAGGGTATAATATAGGTAGTTACGTGAGAGACATATAATAAAATGGGAAAACTTTTATCTTCTTTTTATACCTAAAAAGTAAAGAAACTTTTTTCTTTTGTTTTTGCGACGTATTTGTTGGATTGGAGGAAATGTGTTTGTTTTAATTAATGGACAAAAAAATTTTGGGGTTTTAACTCTTTAACTGAAAATTAAAGAAGGGATTTGAATAAGATGAAGATGTACCTTAACATCAATGTTATCCACTCCAGATCCAATCCGGACAATGATCCTGAGAGCTTTAAACTTATCCAGGTCCTCTTTAGTGAGTGTGATAGTATGCCACATTAACGCTCCAACGGCTTCATTCAACACCTTCTCATGAATTTCCGTTGTACTCTGTGCGTCACAAAACGCCACAGTTGCAACATCTTTTAAAATCGGCATTTCAATGGAACAGTCTCTCCCGTCAAGTAAAGCAATCAGAGGTCTGGCATGAATTGGACCGTTGTTTAACGGTCTCCCACTACTTTCCCCACCTCTTGCTCGTTTAGAGGGTATCATTTTGATATACTTTTTATTCGACTCCACTTTTTATTTTTTCAAAGTAATACTTTTTTCACACAACTATCCCCAATATATGAAATGACCACACACTTAACTTTTTTAACGACCACCACCAACAATCACGTCTTTGTCACAAAAAACGTTTTCAATTGGAAATACCGTTACTATTTTAGTACCTCTTGTATGCTTCTTTTATGAATGATGAGCGTTTAAAATAGCTGATATCAGTTCTGAGAAACGGAAGCGTTGCATGCGCTTTCAGGAGCAAATGTACAGCCCTCTCCTTCCACAACAAAGGCTCGACGACTACTGAGTTCCCTTCTTGCCTGCGAAGCAAGCATGCTATCCCCCTCATCGCCATTGCCATATCTCACCACCGCCTATGTAATAGCATTAAAAAACTTTTTTCCCTCTGTCTTCATATTTCGCTCATATCCAACCATGAGGACGAAAACGACAAGAAGAAGACGAAGAAGAAGAAGAGAAGCTCACAGCTTCTTGGATAATACTTTAGTGCAAAAAAACCAACCACCACCTCCAACAAACCAATAATCTCTGCATTCGTGTCATGCCAAAAAATACAAACCATACAGCCATAAAGACATGAAAATCCACACATCCTCATATTTTTTCATCTTTTTATTTGTTTGTCTCTTCTTCTCCGTGTTTTTTCCTTTGCGTATGTTCTTCTCCATCATCCTCCACTTTAACTCCTTCCATAAACCATACCACTACCACCTCTTTCTCCTCCCCCTCCAACAACAACAACATGTTTAATAGCAACTTTAACTTTATCTTTAACATGAGCAACAACAACAAGGGAAAAAGTTTTGATCCTTTTCCTAGTTTTCCTTCTTCCATAAAACTTTTTTCTTCTCTCTCTCTCTCTCTCGCTTTCCCTCTTATTCTCCAACGAAAATACTACCACACTTATAATATCAGTTAGTTTTGTGTGTGTGGCCAAATGATTACTACTTGTACTGTTACTTTTCTACTATAAGATGAGGATGATTATGATGACGACATTATGATAATATTATTCTCTACCGCCACCGCCACCACCACCACCAAAAATATAGTTAAAAGTAAACTACAAAAATTTCATCTCATTACTTTTATTAGTATTTTTTACTTTTTCTTGTACTAAAATGTAAATATTATAGTTATATTAACATTTAACCAAAAAACTTTGACTCATTTTGTAATAACTTATGTATCATCATACCACATCAAGGAGTGGGAAGAAGAAAAATATAGCATAAAAACTTTTATTATTATTATTATTTTACTTTACTTTTTCTTCACAAAAAACTTGGCTTGCTCTTGCTCATCTCTCGTTGTGTATGATGTGGCGTTGTAAAAACCACTTTAATGCATCCTTCTCTCCCTATTTCCCTTTTTAACTATTAAAAAAACATTTTGCTAAATAATTTTCTATAAAAAGCGCATAATATATATACATTTTTTTCATACTTAACATATATATTTTTCACTTCTTCTCGTCATCATAATAATCATGATCATGATTTTCAGAGTGTACTTCATAATTGTACTCTTGTACTAACACGCGTACATACTTTATTTATAGCATATTCCCATTATCATCGTCCTCCTCCTCCTCATCCTCATCATAATTATTCTATTATTTATCTTTTTCGTTAGAGTATTAGAATAACAATACCATCTTCTCCTTCTTTACCTTTACCTTCCCTGTTCACATTTACAATAACAACATATTTTTCTTATCTTTAAGGTATAGCACACAACTTTACTGTACTATAATATAAATTATATGTTTTTTATTAGGTGAGAGTTTGTCTGTTTTTGTCTGTAGAGTTGAGAATGTGTGCATAGCCTTCTTTCCTACCATCCAACAACACATCAACGTCGAGGACAACTCGTCGACAACAACAAAAAAACGGACGGATGGACAGAAAACGCGAGCGAAAAGCGAGAGAGAATCATTACAAGAAAAAACCCCATCAAGACGAGATCCCACACACAACAAACAAAAAACAACAGCCATACTAACATAATAAAATACATACATACTTAACTGCCATTTAAACACATATTTTTAAAACCATCATCATTTTTTTATAAGACACAATATTTTTCACATTCATAATATTATTCTGATGATGGGAGATTATATTCTAGCGTCTGTCTGTTCATAATCATTTTTTTTCTCTGTAGTGGTTTGGTTTGGCGAGTGAATAATAAAAAACAAAAAAAAAACAAGAATAGAAAATAGAAGGAGAGAAGTGACCATGATGATATCATATAACTGCCATGCCATCATATCACTCTACCCCTCTTTATATTTCTCTCTCTCTCTCTCAACCTACCTATCTACCAATGCGTCCTCCTACCTTGCCTCTTGCCTTTGCCTTGTATCTTGTCGCCTCAATCTTTTTTTTAAAGCATGCTTGCATTTTCATATGAAAAATCTATATTGTCTCTTGTCTGTTCTCTTATAACTTGTAAGTTAAACTAGTATAAAAACTTTATACTAATTCATAATAGTCTGCACTATATACCAACTTTTATACCACCATCCACCACCACCACCTCTCGCCTCACACACACACACAAAACCATCAAACTATCCCTTTTTTGGATTTCAATTCGAAGAAACAACTCTACTCACAACTCACAAAGTGAGTCTGAACAAAAAAAACTATAATATAATATAATATTACACTTTATATACTTTTTTTTTCTTTTCAGAACTGTGAACAGACTTTCGCTATTTTGGTGCTGAGGCCATGACAGAGTTTCGCCAACATCTTGAACAGTCTACTCTTTCCTTACTTTGCTGGAATTTTTTATATTATTTTTTTTCCTTCTCTCTCTTTCAACCCAACTCTCAACTCTTAACTTCTCTTCTTCTTCTTATCCTTCTTCTTGTTGTTATTATTATTATACTTGTTCTCTTTTTTTGTGTGTGTGTTTCATCATTGTCATTGCATTTTTCTTCATGTTCCTTATATGCATATAGTTTAAGCTTTTTATACTATAACATTTAATAGTTTGATAGTAAAAATATATAATGGTTTTTAATAGTTGGAAGTTTACTTTATAGTAGTAATAGTAGTATAGCTGTATATTATAGTAGTATCATCATCGTCATCCTCTCAACATTCACCCTCTCTTCGTCGTCGTTTTGTTGTCGACGAAGCGGAGGTGACTCTTTTTTTTCTTTATTATTTTTCTTGACGAAAAAAAGGGAAAAATAAATGATTTTTTTTTCTAAGTCTTCTTGTGTAAGAAACAACAACAAGTAGATTGAAGAGTTATAAGTTTTTTGTAAAAAAATGCTATGTATTTTTTCTATATATTGATGTTATTATGTATATAAAGCTTTTATACTTATTTTTTCTTGTTTTTCCTTTAAGAAAAAAAATATAAATAAATTTTAAAGAGTATTTAGCAATCTTATGTGTGTAGGATGAAGTTATATATGCTTTTCTTGGTTAAAAAAAAGTTTTTTTAGATGCTACTTGATATTGTTATCTTTTCTAGTGATTAGGATGGGTTTTTTTTGCTTAGAGGAAAAGATTATTTAGCGTTTTTAGCATCAAAAGCAGAGATGAAAAGATAAAGCTTGCTTTGTGTGTGTGGATGTATTGGTATTACTATAACTGATGCTGTTTTAAAGTTAAAAAGTTAATACTTTTTAGAATGATGTTTTTTTGGGGAAAAAAGTATAATAATAACATATTTTATTACTGCACTCTTTCATCTTTAGTTTTGTTTGGTGCATTGCATTATAATCCGTTGTGTAAAAAGTAAAGTAAACCGTGTATTATTTTCAAAAAAATATGAAAACTTTTGCTATTGATTATATTGAGGATACATATAATAAATAGATGAAGAGAGGGAGGATAAAAAAAAGATAAAATGCAACGGCGACTTTTTGAAGATTTTTTTGTAGGAAAATGAGATTAGATGATGGGTTTAGAGTAAAAAAAGGAGCAAAATCAAGGAAGAAGAAATGGGTCTTTTGGTTCATGATATGTTCGATCTTTCTCTGAGGGACGGTTTTTTTCAACAATGAAATATACATTGTTGTTGATATTGGCGGCGGTAAATGGTAATAAATAATAATAGCGGGTTATGTTCCGTGAAGAAAATTTTGTAACAACTTTTTGCAGTACTTTTTCATCCTTTTTATTATTATTGAGTAAAATATTACATTGTTGATAGCAAGTATATCAATACTGTTTTTTGTAGGGGAATTCCTTGTTTTTTTTTGTAAGCATTTTTGGGTTTGGGATGTACAAAATAAATGGGTCGAATGACAATCGACCAGAACATGAAACATGAAGATTTTGTGTGTAGGGATTTTATGAACGTGATTGAATTGGTATTCAATATTATGGATATTGTATGAAAATATGTTTTTGTTGCAGTATTTGTACTTCATTGTTTCTTTTATGTAAAGGTTATCTTTGTTTCCTATTTTAGTAAATGCTTTTTGAATTTTTAGGGTAAAGCACGTGAGAATTTTATGAAGATACACATGTTGATGATGGGGAAGATATGATTTTTTGAAGGCATACCTCTAGAATGTGTCGGATCATCTTATGCTGTGCCAACTTACTATTGAATTTACAATCGTTTTTGTAGTATTATGCTTTATTATTAAGTTCACGCTTGTTTTTTAGATGCAAAATGAGCAAACAGTTGAATCTGTCAATCATACAGATACAGATTTCTGTGGGATTCGAAACTTTTTCATGAAGGGCTATAAAAATTTACACAAATACTATGATATGAATACAAACTGGTGGGAAAGTAACGTCTGCTTTTGGAATGCATTAATAACAAAGTCGTCTTTTAAAAACAAGATTGTATTCTTAAGTGAAACTTTTCTATAGGTATTCGAATTATGAAAGGTCAAACGTTCTAATAATATTATCTTTTGTGGGCATAAATAGTTTGTTATTCCTGCATTTTTTTATTATATAGCTTGAGTCATGAATTTACATGCATCGCCATAACTGTTGTGCTGATGATTCATTTCCTGGAAGAAAGAGCATCTTCCCATTTTCCCGATGAGTCAGTCGGTCAAATGAATGAACAAAAGTTTGTGCAAGCATGCATCATGCAAGCTTGCTTGGGCTGTACTGTGTGGTATGTAGGTATTTGCTGTGTGATGCTGAATGCTGAAGCTGAAATGATGAATGACAAAGAACGTGCCAAAATGCGAAAAAAGATGCAAGCAAAAGAAAAATACGGAGTGGTGGTGGTGCTCTTTTTAAAGCAAGCAGAGCAGCAGAAGAACTGAATAGCCGAATATCGCTTCCTGCTTTCCCTGTCCTATCATCTGTCATAAGATTGCACATTTTTTATGCTAGAATTTTACACATGTTGGATGATGAATGTCAAAGCATAAACCACTATTGCTTACTCAATCATTTTTAAAGGAAAACTAGCCAAAAATTAGTAGTGAAAACGATCTTAAGTAATTGGTAAGTAAACAATCAATTTCTTCCAATAATGCAATTTAGGTGATAGTAATTGATTGTAGCGGTTTCATTATGCGATGTGATGACTGATTAGGAACGTACTTAAAATGCTATTGATGCTACAGGTTATTCATCTTTACTGTTATATGACATTTGAAATAGATACGCAGACACCTAAATTGTTTTATCGGAATCAATCCTCCGTTAATATTGAATGCATGCTTATGCTTATGATATCATGCAATGTAATGATCTATTTTATTGGAATGAATAGAATGTAACAGATTGTTTATGCTCTACTTTAAAGATCTTAACTTGAAAGTAGTTTGGTTGTCTGATCATTTTACTGGGTAAATTAGCGGTAATAGTAATTAGTATATTCTAATATTTTATGTCAGAGTGGAGATATCTAAAATGGCAGCGAAAAAATCTCCAGGTAGCCCTCTTCCTAGTAAACGTTTGACCTGTGAGACTAGTATGAACCATTCCCAGCCGACCACCATGTTGACCACTCTGATGCAGTTGAAACAAGAAGCTCCAGATGATGTCAATGAAATTGAGCCTGCCAAACCGGATGCTAGCAACCTCATCAGTAAAAAACCAAAAAAAGTTATTAGGAGTAGTGGATGTGGAAGCGCATCGGGACCTGAAGTACCACCCAAATTTATCCCTATAACCGAGGAAATTCAGCTAGATATCAGCAAATATAAAGATTTAATCTTTGAAGTTATAGATGAGTAATGCTAATATCTAAATAATAATTTGCAAAATTTGTAAAATGTTCTCTTAAAGGTGATAGACGAATGAAATAATCTAAAATAAACAATATAAATGTACTTTTGCGTGTATTTATTATCAATTTACCAGAAGGAACTAGTGAATTTCAAAATTATTTTTTAAATCTATAACAACAATATACATCTTAATTTCAATTCAATATGTTAACCGATAATTCTACAAAATCTTTTTTACAGCGATATATATATTATATATTAACTTTATTCTTCTTCGTCGTTGCGAATTCTTTGTCTTTATTACATTACGCCGTAACGTACTCTGATTGTTATATAATATAACACATAACCTGAAAATATTAAATTGTTCACAAGGGAAAACAGATTTCACATGCATAAGATGGATGATGGAACAAATTCTCTTGAATTCCATGATTTCGTCTTGACCTTAACTTTTTTATATATCAGACATTTATTTATACAATTTTTAGTGTATTAACAGGGAAAATAGAAAACTGCAAAATAATTAAAAATGTGAAAAGTACACAAATTTTACTGCCCGGCAGCATTTCAAACAAAGATTAACTTATTCAAAAGAGAAAACATATCCCTTCTACAAACAAGTAGGCATGCATAATATCATTACAGCTTAAACATTTAAAAGTTGTAAGCTAGATTAAATGAAACTTAGTGCTCAAACTGCAATAGAGAAGCATTGATTAGTATTATATAAATGCAAGAAACTTTCATTAAGTCAAAAAGTTTAAATGTGTAAGGATGCAAAGCAAATTATACCTCCATAGTTTCAAAATGTATTTCCATTGTATTCTGTATTGATATTTTCGAAATGTACAGTGCAAAAATTATACAAAAGAAACTGAACAAAATCTGAATTTAACAGACAGCTTTCATTTCATAAAATGAAAAATTGACGAGCAAAAGTTGTAATTACAAGAGGGTGATTGATATAGGTATATTTTTATCTGAACTTTAAAAGCGTAGTTCAACGTTTTGATTATGAAATATATTTATCGATCTATATTCATGCATTTTCAGTTTAGCGTGTAATAGTTTTTCAATATTTAGGTGCTAAGGTTGGAGATACAGCAGGATTTAACATCAAATGGTTGATGGCAGTAAGGGCATGCACATGTTGTAAAAATCTTTCTTGCTCCAAAAATTGTTGTCCTTCCAGCCAACCCATCCTTTTCCCAGAATTGTCTTTAAATCGTCTTTACCAGTGTAATGTGGGTCCAAGACGAGGTAATTGGTACTAGTATCTGTGTCTGGATCCCTGCTAGCGCCAATTAAAGTATGGGCCAACACACCACCACCAATCATCACAGGCGTTCCATGTATTTTAAAATGGGAGAGGAGGTCAGACACCCTATAATTGGAAATGCCATCGTTTATAAACAGCTCTCAATGGGTGTACCAAACAATTTAGAAAAACTGCACAATCAGAAGCTAACTAACCTGGAGGACATCTCGGCGCCACTGGAAAGGGAAACAATTCGACATGAAATCCCTAGCAGAGCTTCCAGGACGAAGGCAACCTCCGTGGATCCAATCCATTGTTTTGAACCCACAAATGATGGAGGCTTATCGTTAAGGCTCACCTAAGCACAAAAATGTCGATGTTTTAATTCAAATGCACTAGGTCGTTTGATAAAAGGAGTGTAATGATTAATTTTACTAGATTGTATTGCTTACAAGGCACTCCTGAATCTCACGATGACTTGGCACATTTCTTGGGGTAAAACCTTGAAGCCGAAACCAGCTGATGATAGTTTGTAAAGAACGGTACGCGCATCCCCAACCGTCATCATTGAACTCGTCCTGCATATAATGACGGTATTCGTAGTGACCCGAAATAATTTCCGTCTCTGAGTATCTTCCCTTCAACGAGACGTGTGGCGAGATAAGGCCTACACGCGGTTGGAATAGTGCTGCCGGCCTTCGAAAGTATGGACGAGTTTCTTGCGCAAAATATAACATGTGAAGCTCTATACGTTTTTCCTCTGAAAATAATGCAATTTAAATATTTAAAACAAAATTATAACAAACTTATTACGATTCCAATGAAATTAATTCTTCAAACATTGCAATGCTATTTATTATTACTCAGTTTTTCTTCGGACGTATTTTGTGGATATAACACAGTAACTAGATGTTGGCTAAAATTGGGCCACAAATGGTATACTTGAGGCTTGGTGGCGGAAATCGAGTTTCCAAGTTGCTGCACAATGTTCGAGTGAAAGCCATACTGGAGTTGAGCACAAACTGCCAAATTGAATCTTCTGTAGAGAAACGCAGCGTTCATGCAGGCAGGTACTACAACCATAACATCGATGTCCACGTAATGTTCAAATAGTTTGCACCAAGCAGCTGGAGAAAATCACAAGAAAATAACGGTTATTCAACCGAACAATACAACAAGCTAAAATTTACAAATCCATAGATGAAATTATTTACAACTCACTCTTGTCAGAAATAATAAGAGCAGCGCTCTTTGCCATACACGACTTTGATTGATCCTGCAGTATTTGCACATTGATGAGACCCATCGTTGGACAAAAGTATACCTGGCTTTTGTCCCTGTTCTCTGCAACTTCATTTTTCAAAACATTTACAATATCGGACACTTTGGCGGTTGGTTTCACCTGAGAAAGCTCAGAAACAAGATGACCAGAACGAGGCAACAATGTCATATTCCCTTTCCTTCCAATGTTGTACGCTGCTTGATTTAAAATGCGACCCTGTAGAAAATAGCAATGACAGCAATCAATTGTTTAGCAGCTAGTACATATTTTGTAATTTGTAACTTATATTTTCATGTACAAACTAATTTTATCGTACCTTAGCCTCGTCAAAGCATTCTTGTAACTCCGGAAACTCCAATAAGCTATTGATTAGAAACTTTCCCTGAATCCGGAATGTACTCACAGTCTTTTCCCAAAACTGGTCCATCGACAACACATTCAAGTGAAGTGGAGAAAGGTAGTCCAAGCCTGTCGTGGCACTGATTCTACCTTCAGTCACCTTCAGTAGAAACGCGTCGTTCACATTATCTAGCCTCTAAAGATCAAATACAATAAAAATGATTGATTAACTAAATGTCACCTTTCCATTGTCAATAATTACACTTCTCAAATCTAATATTTTCTCACCGAATAAAGTTCCTGCTCCTCATCCTGTTCGAATTCCACAATCCCAATAAGACTCAAACCAAAAGGTAGAGATGCAGCAGCCAACTTCAACGATTCATCATTACTATATCTAACGATCGTCACAGCAACTGGATTTTGTAGTCCTCCAACTTGAGCAGGAACTCCAAAAACTAACGTACTTGTGTACTGTTCTGCTGACCCCTTCTTCAGCCTCTGCACCAACAAAAAATATCAACATTAAATTAAATTACTCAAAAACCTGTAAACTTTCACCCTAATTTATATTTATAATCACATTATCCACAACAAAATAACTTACCTCGAAAAGGGGTTGCAAAATATCAACCTTCTTGATTCCCATTGTAACTTCCAATAATCACCAACCAACCGTTCTATTTCCAAAAAAATGAGATCTTCTCTCAACCTCCAACAACAGCCCACAACTTGATCTTTGATGTGGTTTACACAACGAGCCCAAACCCACACAAAAATCTACATCTGAATCCCTCCAGCTGTTCAAGTAACAAATGGAAGCAGTCCCAAAAACCCACCTCCACAAATCAATACGGTCAAAGGTCACACTTTCTTCAGATTCTTCACTTCACTCACCCAAAAAAATACTGTGTGCCTCAAAGCGACACACCAAAAACAGAATGGTGACCAATCCAGTAGTTGTCACTTACACCATCAGTTAATCATTCTTTAAATATTGTCTCCCAAATTCACACCTATCACCACTGCAAGTACTAATCCCCAAAAAATATGTTCACTGAAAAACCAAAAGAAAAACAATAATTGTCAGTTAATCAATATCTTTCATCATCAGTAAACTTTCCATTTTCACTTTGATACATAACCTGCCTCATAAAATATAAATGTGTAGCTTTACCCTTTACCTTCTTGCTTGTTATTAGTACGCATTCCAAATTCCAAAACGAGATGTGTTTCATTTACCATTCATTCGTCATTGAGAACGTGTGTGTGTGTATTTTTAAATGCCTAAAATACCTAGCAATTATATTAGCCTTTACTTTTACTTTACAACAACTTGACTTGAATCTTGAATGTGAGGACCTTGTCTAGTTTGTTGTTGTGCTTGTGCAGCTGCTGGCTGCTGGGCATACACATTTAACATGGGAGACTAAAAAAACAGATAGAAAGTGTTCAGTAGATTCAGATTGAAACGGATACTCGGATACTCTCACAATAACAACAGCCTAGAAGAGTACTCGCTCAAGTTTCCCACTTTAACTTTCATCTTGCCCTGACTACTTGATGGTTTCAAGATGTAAGATGGATGCTTATGAATAGTTGATAAGCTCAAGCTGCTGTTTTTAGTATTTAAAGCTTGTATTTTGTATTGTTCTTTGTTGCTTTTTTAAAGAAGAGGTGCTAAGTGGGGAATGAATGCCCATTGTGTTGAGCTTTAAGTAAGTTTGCCCTCGTCAGAGCGAGTGAGTGTGAGAGGTTGGCAACTGGTTACGTGAAAAATGAGGCAAAAAAGTGCTTTCCTGTAACGCAAACTGGTAGAGTGGGAGTGGGATTTGAGGAGAGAGGGTTCACGTTGCCCCTTTTTTGTATGAAGTATCCCTGGATAAGGCCTCAAAAATGCAAGAAAAAAGGTGTATATTTCGGTTTTTTTGGTAACTGTGAAGTCTTAAAGGGTTTTTTTGATTTTTATAATGAGTCGTAAGATCATAATGAAAAATTTGCCATGAAGTATCACATTGCCCCTTTTATGTTTATCGGGATGGAAGCCTTGTTCTGAATACCTAAGCGTGTGATATGTTTTTAATGTGTAAAAAACTCGTTGAATTGCAACCATAAATGTAAATCCGTGCGAAATTGGCATCGTAAACGGTGTAACTTTACATGTAATTAAAATAACTATTTTAACAATTGCCTTTGCTAGTTTGTAAGGAAGAAAATAGTGACTAGTAAATTGTATGTTTGCTTGAATGATTATCGAGTTTTACAACCCGAACATTTAACCTGCATACCTGCTTTCTATTCACGGTTTGATTTAGATTACATTTCCTTTAATTCCCATGACCATACCGTTATCACTTTTATTTAGTACTTCTCTTTTCAAAATACAGACAGATCTGTAATATTATGTTAATCATTTTCTGCAATGTTTAAATTATTCAATCATCCCTCTTTACATTATGTTTGATCAGCAGAATAATATGTAATATCATCTTCATTCACACAACGGCTCATTTTTTATTTAAATCTGAGCAACCAAGACCGGATTTTGGGCTGTGGTGGCATAATAATCGCCAGGAAAATGGCAGTGATCACTGACTCTCTGAACCCGACCGCCCTCCAACCGCTTTAATTGTACATTTTTTGAAAATTTAATTGGACTTCTCTCTGCTACAAACACAACACACAACTGCCCAAAAAACCTCTAATGCAATATATTTATGAGGGCAAATACTGTTGTTTTTCTACACAATCGTCAAGAAAGAGCAATAATATTATTACATATTCCGCAAAAACAGTAATATTATCATTGTCGTCATCATCTCACCCAGCTTAGCAGACATTTTCAAACTTTATCATCATAAAATATTTCCACTTATGGACTGAAACAAGAAAAGAAGAATAGTTTTTTTCACTTATATTTTAATTTACATTTTTCTTCGTTTTCGCATCTACGGACATCTCAAAGCTATAAAACTATGCCTTTTAGCGTCAAATTGAATTTAGTTTTGCTTTAAAGCTCCACTAGAAAAGTAACTAATACCAACTGAAACTCAAGTGATATCATTAATGTCATAACAAAAGTAGAAAAAGGCGTTACAAAAAGTATAATACTCAGTAACCGTCTTTGACAGAAAGAAAAATAACGATTTTAAAGACAAAAAAGTGTATTTTTCTTTCTAATAATCCTTTATAAAACACAAAATCTTGAGCTGATTCTTACCTGAAAACTTTATGCAAAATCTTTTCGTTTTAAAAGATGTTTGCAATCCGCTTAAAAACTACATAATATTTTGTTTTTTAGAAGCGACCAACACCCACTTTGATCTGCCTCCTTCTTGAAAAAAATGAATAAATAAATTTGCATTTTGACTAATATTTATATATATCTACTTTTTAGAGAGAAAACAATTACCAAAAATGAAAAAAGTGATTCATTTTTTGTTACTTACCTACTCGAGATAATATACCTACCAACACACGCGAGAAGCTTTTGATTTTTTATATTTTTTTGGGATTCTTTATTACCGTTTGCCTAACCCAATCTTGCCATCTTTATGGGAAAATAATATGTGCAAACTGACTATAAATATTATGATTTTTGTGTCTGTTAGCCTTGCTGTTAGTTTTAGAGGATGACAGAAATGGTTATAAAATTGAACCACCATAAACGTTGAAATATTATCAATTTGTCAATCGCAGTTTGCGTTTCATTTAAAGTTGGAAAATAGTAGTTCAAAGGATGAAAAAGGATAAATCTTTTGATCGGCGTCATATTTGTGTTTCAGTATATGTGAAGGGAACAAAATATCGAACAAAAATTTATTGCTCCATCATCCATTTCAACTTCTGCAAAAGAAGAAGTTTGTGCTCAAAACAGATTTATCTGATTTAAAAAAAAGACGTGGCTATGTAGTATGATGATGGCGATGATGGACAATCATAAATAAATATATAAGGTATTTTTACAACCTTTTGTGTGGGAGAGGAGAAAAATATATGGTAAAATGGCAAGTTAAATGTAATCAAAAATCAAGTACAAAAAATGTATATAGAAACTAGAAATTAATACGAATATATTATCTTTTGATAATTTTGGTAGAATAAAGAAGAGGACTTTTTTGGCTTGTCATTTCATATTAAATCAACATTTTGCTGTGCCTTAATTCAATCATGACTTTTTTTCTTTCAAAAGATGCATAATATACGAACCCAGTTTACTTGCTACTTACTGTAAATCAAATATGAAAAATTAAAACCAAGTCTTTTAAAAAAAACTAGTTTTACTTTCCTACTTTTTCGGAAAAAATACATTTTAGCTCATGTCTGTTGCCAACTGCATCCACACTTGGCATCCATTCTGCCCAACTTCCTTCAGTTTTATTGCATTTGACATGCTGAAATTAGCAACATACAAGCAAACTATGTAATTAGTTGTTTTTATGGTGGTAGCTAAAGGTTTAAAAACTTTGGTGTGAAAGGACAATCATGTATGGTGTGTCACATCATGTAGTTATCATTAATACCTAATAATAATAATAATAATAATAATAATAATAATAATGATTGTTATTATATGACATATCTGTAACTTCTTCTTTCACTCGATCTCGATCTTAATGTTTGCGTTAACGGTTAAAGTTCCTTCATCATCGTCCTTTTAAAATGCTTATTTTTTACTGACTGCTTTGCTAGCTGCCGCCGTTGGGTGAAAATGCTAATTTTGAGAAACAAGTTGTTTGTTCTTGTTCAAGTTTAGACTTGAGAATGGAAAGGTGTAATTTTTTCGATGGTATGGTGACCGGTAGCTATAATGTGCTCATCATAACAATAATGCAAAAAATACTCATCCGTCAGCAAAAAGTCAGCGAGTAAAGTAGCTACCCAATTGGATATATCTTTTTAGGCTGACTTGTGTAAATGTCTTAATATTAATAATTTTGAAGTAGATGCCGCAATAAAAAATATAATAATAATGACAATAACATGTTATGAGACATCAACCGCCCACAATGTAATAATATGAAATGATCCTGCCATTAAACCTGTTATAAACGGCTAACTTCAGTTTTAGGATTTCATTATTTAAATGATTATTGGTCGTATTTATAAAACGTGCCCTTTCTCTTTACAAATTACCTTGCTTCTGCAACTTTTACTTTGAATGCATTCAAGATTTTTGTCAACTTAAATTGGGATCATTATATTTAGGTACGCAATGAACACACAAAGTTAAAACCGGCATTATTTTCTGCTTCTAATTTTTAATATTTTAATAAATTTTTTTCAACTACAAGACACATGTCAACTAATCAAAACTGAAACAATACAAGACATCATAATAATCATTAAAACAAGAATAATATTTCTCTGTAAGTTTAAGCATTTATAATAATCATTCAATCAAATGTAAAAGGGTTGACCAGCTTTATACTGAGGACGGCCGACGATGACGAAGCAAAAATTGCAAAAAAGTGGTTTAGAAGAAGAGTAAAAAGAAAGATGAGGAGGTGGAGGAGGATGACGATGATGACTTTACGCTGGTGTGAAAGAAAATGTGCACTGGGTTTAGTTTGAACTGTTGTCAGACAAGCACTTTTTATTTTAATTTTTTTTCAAAAGTCACACAAAAGTTAAGTTGTTCTTATTCTGGTGCTGCCGTTGTTATGAGATGAAAACAGTGGGAGAAGCACACATACAAAAACATCCATCGTCTTCATCATCATCATATCCATCCATCCACCACCACAGTCACTTCTCATCTTTTAAAACTCTCTCAAACTCTTTGAAAGACAAACTATAATAGACTTTAAACTAAAAAAAATCTTTATAATAGCAGGAGAAAAAGTAGAGAAGGAGAGAGAAGAGGAGGACGACGACGACAACAAACAACAACGGAATGTTGTTCATCTACTTGTGATTTTTGTCCTTTGAAGGCAACGTGTTCACTTGAGAGATGAGATGAGAGAGAGGAGCCAAGATTGGTAAAAGAGAGGACTCCACCCTTGGGTGAACCCCAAAAAGAAAAAAAACTATATATAATAATAATAACAATAAATATATACTCATCTATATCCAAAATATGTTCTCTTCTTACTTGCATATCAAAAAGCCGGCCGTCATCATCTCAAAACATTTTTTTTCGTACATTCAAATCGCCATCCATCTCAAACGGCAACACACATCGCATAATAAGTAATAATTTTTTAGGTAATACTCTTTGATTGGAGTTGAAAAGATGCTTGCTAAACTTTTCAAAGTAAAATGTAATGTCTTTTCTCCTCTTGAGCAAAACTTACAAGAGATAACACACAAACCACACACATAAGACGAAAATTACAAATTCTTCTTCTTCTTCATCTTCTTCTTTGAAAAAAAATATATCTTGAGAGAAAAAGTACTCCACCTTTTTTCTTTTCTTCTTTTCAAAAGAAAACGTATTTATTCTCAATATCAGGATCATCATCATCCTTGTCAGTGTAATAATAATATCTGCCTTAAATAGTCATTATATTATATTAGGATTTGTATGGACAGCTAAAGCCAAAAAATATGCAAAATAGTTTTGCACCACAAAAGTTAAAAGCATCATCATCATCTCAACAAAGACATTTAACATTACACATTTTCCTCATACTCTTCATATATCACTCATCACATTACATTTTTATTCCACCTTTCTTGATATCCACTCTCCTTCAAAATGATCACATCATCATCATCAAAAAGCATTTTTATTCACTGAACTTAACTCTTAACATGAACATGAAAACATTTTTTTTTGAACAGATCATTTAACATTTAAGTTTTCAAGTCAAAAGCAGAATTTATTTTTGAACATTTCTCATGTTTTCTCTCCTTTTTACTACCATTTTTATTCCCATCTCTGTCTTTCTGGTTAAGACTTTTTGGGATTGACGGTAAAGATGTTGACGGCAAAAGAAAAAGGGAGTTTTTTTTATTTTGGCACGTCACTTTTTCCATTTGGCTTAATAGCGAAAAAAGAAGACAATTAAGTAGTACTACACCATAACAACATTATCATCATCAATTTAATTATTTTTTATTCTTTCTTCGTAAATGTCCGCGTTTAAATTGGCGTTCTTTAATATTGTTGAAAAATTAGTCATCTGAAAAAAGGTAAAAAATGATAATAAATATATCCATTTTCAAACAATTTCCATAAGTAACAAAGGGCGAGATATATTTTGTTGATTGGTTGATGAGTTTGTAAAAAAAGAGGAAGGTGCGCATACACAGAATACTATATGCATTAAGTAATGTGAGTAGTTAGTAGGTAGTTATAATTTGTTAATGTGGGTGCCCAATGATGAGATGAGATGAAGCTCAATTACAAATTCTTTTTAATCATCCTCATAATTTGCATGCAAACATACACTTTCCAACGATAACAAATTAAAATGAATTAGGAAATGATTTTGTTTTTGGGGATGTTGGATAATTGCTTGGATGTTTTTGAAAAAAAAATTGCTTCTGATGTGATATGACATGCGCTTGCTTGATAATATGTTACCCTTTAAACTTTCTGTTCTTTTTGTCGCACCACTCATAAAACAATTATAGTAACGATCACAATAATGGTAACAATCCATTAAACTACAATCATCACGATCATGATTGTCCCAGTAAATAAGAAAAATGTCATCCTGATGACATGAGGCATTTAATGCTATTATAAACTTTAATGGGAGTTGGTAAACCACCTTACCACCTAACAATCACCATAAAAACTTACACATTTATTTGTTATTATCATGATATTTCCTCGCTATATATTACTCTAAAGTAATTAAATTGCCTACTTAAATTGTCTTCTTTAAATTGCTAATGCTACCCTTGGTCATCTTTAATAGCTCCAATCTTCATATTCAATATTGCTCTCATCCCAAAAAAAGAAAATATAACGACATTTATCTCCTAACTGCCAATTGCACAGTAGCAAATAAATTCAAAAAAAATCTTGTCTAATTGGTAATCATGTTGCTCAGTTGCTGGCTAATTGCTATAGAGTCAATTATCCTATTTAATCCCCCCACACACATACAACATTATTATTTCCACCTTAAAAGTTAGCAGAAAGAAAATATAAAAATGTATAAATAATGTATGAGCTTCTGAGTTTGAAAAGCAGACAAGGTGAAATAGACAGGTAGCAACCATATTAACCAGTAGCTATTAAAGCTACCTACTACTCTTTCAAGAGGAAATATTAAACTATGAGTAAAATCCTTTTTATTGCTGGTAACTATGGCGACAGTTAAAAAATGATCATTAGTCATCACATCACACTCGGTAATATATCATCATCCCTTGAAAATATGAGGCAACGACAAAAATTAAAATATTTTAAGACAAATATGAGAATTTACAGAGATTGTTCGAGAATTTTGTTCGTGATGACCTTGCCAGTCAATTGTAAATTGAATGCATGCATATACCACTCCTTTGAAATAATCGACATTGCAGGAGAAAAATTGGCAGCTTACTCACGGTTTCATATTCATGATTTTCTAATCAACCTGACTGAATGACGCACAGCCAGAATGAGAAGATGTGAAACGCCTTTAAAACTTTACTGTAGTTCTTAGCTTACTGGACTTGATAATAAACTGTTCCTGATGAACATTTTTAAGCTCCTTCTTCGTCTGATTTGCTACTTGCTGATTGATTTGGCTCACTAAAAAGATCAATTACAATTATCCGTTATTGGAAATATGGAAAACGATAATGGTAACAATAATTGCGCAAGCTGCTCATATATAATATGCTTCTCATTCTCAACATCATCATGATCATCATCATCAGCCTCATCACTACAGGGTGACGACGGTAGGAAATCAACAAGACTTATTGAGTTTCATTTTACGTTCCCACCCTCATTCATCAAACAACGACTGTGGAGGAGACGGGGAGAAGAAATAAAAAAGGAATGATAACAACAACAACGGCAGCATTTTAAGTATAACCTCTCTCACCAAAACGGAATGAATCCAATTAACTTTGTGGCCGAGGATGATGAGAATGATGCGATGGATGATCAATGAGAATGGAGTGGAGTTGGAAGAGCACAGGGCAAAAAGCTAATAGAAATGGCTACAGGCTCTTTAGGCAAGAATAATATGCTTTTACACAGATCACGTTACTTGCTTACCAACTAAACTTACATAATTTTCTTTTTCTCACAAACAAATCTCTTGAGACTTGAGAGAGTGCTCCAAGGTGAAATGAAATGGATCATCATCATCAACAGCATTTCGGCGTTTTGTTTTGGAAGTTGCAATCTTTGCATTGTAAAAACATTGGTATTATTTTTTTCGTCATAAGGCACACAACCAAAAATACAAGAAACAGGACACAGCCCTCTCCTCATCATAATATCATGATGATTAATTGATTTTTTTCTTCTTCTTCATCTTATTTTCTTTAAAGAGGATTATATTTTTTGTGTTTGTATTTGGTAGATTTTTTGGGCTGGGTCATTTTCTCTCGCTCTCGACATAAAAGCCAAACTAGACAGATGGACAACCAAAAAGAATATATTACGAGTTGTATGCAGATTGCATACATTATAACTTTTACAATGTTAACATAACATAAAAACAATTATTTAATCTTTTTTGTCTTTGGCTACTTACATATTGTATACTTTTTTTGTTTTAAAAGTAAATATGTTGAAGATAAGATCTCCAAGAGATTTTTAATAACAAAAAGTGAAAATCATACTGAATGGGGTAATGCGAGACCATGAGATTTTGCATTTGTTCATAAAAAACTAATTTATTTGGATGTTGACAATTGACACTAACGCAACGGTGGTCCAGTTGAGGGAGTTTCTGAGATCAGTGTGCGTTATCGTTTCCATATCAACCTTATCGACCATATTCTTCCTTCATTTCAAGTTTGCCTTTTTCTCCTCCTCATTTTTCATCTCCTTTTTTTGGCCACACAATAATTTATTTGCTGATGCTTATCAGGCGAAATTGTCAATTTATTTTTCTCACACACGCACACGCTCTTGCGGTACTACTACTGTGTACTGGCTTGTGTAATTAAAATGAAATCAATAAGTGCGATCATTACTACATGTTATTATGATGGCATGCCAATATAAATTCAGTGATTTGTCAACAGAAATTTAGTATAATTCTTTAGCAGATCGACAAACATGGGCTGAGACTTGAGATTGGAGACTTTTAAGATATGTAGATATACTAAGGAGTCCATTCTTCATAATAAAAAAGTATTTATAAATCTATCTATAATATTTTTGGCAAGCCTTCTTACTAGTTATGTAACAAAATAAAATGGAGATTACTCTCTAGAAGGTAGATCCTTGCACTGCCAGAAATAGAGTGTTCTTCTATCTGTGGTGGTGTTTCATGATTGTTTTTTTTCTCTCTTCTAGATCCACAAGTATATAAATATATTGCATAATAAAAAAATTAAGTAGTCTATATGTAAATGTTAAAAAGAGTAACTGTAACAGCAACAATAATAAATGGTAATAATAATAAATGACTGAGATATTGCCATACATCATGATCATCATCAACATCATCAAGAGTAATATCCTCATTCATCTCATCATCAAGATGCGAATGTACTTACTTTGGTCATAAAATATGAAATATTGAGTGTGGGCTCTCTCTCTTTCATTCCACTACGTGTATTCTGATCATCATTATCATCACCATCATCATCCGAAATTGTAAAAATGAAAGAGTTCTTTAAAGAGAGAGAGAGCCTTGTTTATTGATTGATTGCCGTAGAGGGTGCCGAACAAAAGTGAGAGAGTCATTTGTAAAGAATGCTCTTTAAAGAGAGGAGGGATATGCGGAGACCAGCCTAGTCCTAGTCAAAGCTTCAGGTGGGCTATCCTTCTCCTTCAAACTCATTCATTACTTTACTTTTTTTGCCATCACCATCATCATCATCACAACAATATGAAGTCTTAGTAGTGGTGTGGCTTTTTGGTGGTAGTAGCGTCACCCTTGCCTCCTGATCAAACAAACATGACATCACACAAAAATATCACAACAAGCAATACAGAAGAAAAAAATCGATTGTTTAACCAGACCATTTTTAAAAGCTACAAAATATAGATAAGTAGCAGGAATAGAATAGACTTTTTAATGCTCTTGTATAAAGCTTAAAGTCCGATTTCTGCACACAACAGCTAATCTTAATGTTAATGATCAGCGAAAATTTATTTTTTTACTGCATCGTAACTCTATCAACAAATCAGCATCAACGAATTTGAAAATGTGCCGGTCCACATTGCTACGATGATGAGCATCCCACAATAAAAATAAGAATGATAATTGACAGGTTGTGATCTGTGGTTGATTGAAATTAGATATTTTTTTACGATAGCTGAGCCGCGATGTCAAGATGTGTATTGTACAACAAAGCATATTAGTATTAAGTACCTCAATTGGTCATGCCTTAATCAAATTTTTCATTCTTTTCATCGCGATTTTTTTCCAATTTCACGCCGCATCAGTGAGAAGAGATGAGATGATAGTGATGATGATCATTTCTTTAAACAGATCCTTTTAATTTATGAGGTCCTTCGGTCACCATCATCACCGCTGCTGCGTTCCTGTCAACGTAAAGGCCACCTTATACCAACTCACCATAAAAAAAACTACTACACAAGGTGTTAATGCACTACAAAAAGAAAAAGAGAAAAAAAAGTCAATTTTACGAGGTGAAAAACCATGAGATCTCCTCTGGTGTAGAGCGGTATGTTGCTCTCTTCCACTCATCATCATCAGCATCATCAAGATCTTCATCAGCCACACACACAAACCCATTATCCATTAAATATTATTTTTATGATTTGGCCTCCCATACACCTCCTTTTACTTCACTCGACATGTTTTGTCAAATCCACATCTAGCACTTCTTTTAAAACCTCTTGAATTATTTGTAGATGGATATCAGATTTAGTTTTTTGATAAAGAACATTTTTGTTTCGTTGTTCGCACCATGTTTGTCTGTTAATTTTGTCAAATTACATGAAGTAAAGAGTTAAATATAAAAATATAAGTAAAGAAAGTGGTTGATTGCTGGTCATTCTCCTTACTCAACTTCAACTCTACTGATCTAGTTTGAATTATTATTTATTGTGGAGTTTATTTCTGGTTTAGAACCATTCACACATATTTTTCATTATCTTTCTTTCATCATCTTCTTCTGCCCTTCTCATATTCTTCATATATGACGATGGTCAATGATCATGTTTCTTATTGACACATGGAGTGATACAGGATACATCATAAAAAATAATCCTACAACTATAACCGCCTCTTAGAGTAGAGCCAACAAGTCTGTTGTTGCAGCTCTTATTGTTTTACTAGAAGATTCTATTTATTTTTATATTTTTCCTATGCAAAAATAAGATTGAAAAGTAAGAGTAAAGATTACGTTACACAATCTTGCCGCTAGTCTCTATATACTCATTCGAAAATCTCTTGAGAAGTAAAAATGAGATGAATAACCATTTATTATTGCACAAGAACATCACAAGCCAGAAAGCAAGGCAAGATGATCTGGTCTCGTCTCTTTTAAAAAGAGCAATTATAATAATCATAATAGTTATAATTGGAATTGTTACATGAAATGTGAGAGAGAATAAGACATGGAAAAATATTAACGTTTAAGTTTCAAGAGAGGGAGAAAAGTAGATAAGCCTTTTACCTTTTACATAAAACGAACTTCTTTTAAAAAAAAATGCATAGCACATCATCGTGGTCATCATGATCATCATCAACAACATTATCATATGACATAGATGTGTAGTATGCGTTGTTGTGTATTTGTCTTGTATGGAATAAAAGAAGGATCCTCCCTCTTCTTTCAAAGCCCTTTTTTACTTTTTTGGCTAACGTGAAACATCATCTTTGAACATTTATTGCAGCACAATGTCCAACAAAGTACGTGCCCAGAAAAAAAACTAAACAACTTATGCTAAAATGCTTAAAGTGTAAACCATACAGTAAACTAAACGAAACAATGAAAAAAAGTAAAGCTCCTTTTTTTCTTTTAAAACTTTTTCGTCTTCTGCAATGACTTTAAAAAGGCACATGTAATCTTCTAAAGAGATGCTCTTGCCCTACTACTACTACTACTACTTATGTTACAACTTTTACAAAAAGTAAAACAACAACGTACTCGATACTACGTCAATAAATGAGAAAAAAAGGTTTAGTTATGTAAATTGCTCTCCACTCATAAACTATCTATTTTACATTATTATCAGTGGCGAGAACATGCACATGTTCGACAAAAAAAGACAAGACATTGTTTTTTTTCTTGAGATGATGCATATAAAAATGTGCAAAAAACAATAATAATGTATTCCAAATCAATATCAAGTTTAGTTGGTGTTTGCCCTTATGCCCTTTCTTCTTCTTCCTTCTATTTAATGTCATTTTATCGCATTTTGTTACACATTTTTATAGACTAGTTAACCACTATTAACAATTATTTAGAATGGAAAAAAATGCTAAAAGTCAGTAAATGGAGCGAGTTTGATTGACAGATTTTTGGAGGGGTCGTGAAAAGGTAATCAGAATGAAAGATCTATCAATAATAAAAAATATTATTATTTTTCCATATTGGCACTTCTTATAAAAATGAGGAGTATGGATGAATGAGCAAACTTTAATGGAATGATGTATAAAATAAAGAGGGTTGAATTATGAATTGTTGGTTGGTGTCCTGATGGAGGTGCTCAAATGAGTTTGAAAAACATTTTTGTTGGCTATTAGATTAGATTCCGATAAAAAAAAAGCTTTATATTATTTTCCATACATTCCATTTGACAAGAGGCTGTTGTAAAAAGAGTGCTAAATGGAGACATGAGACAAAAATGCCACCTTGATCATTGATCATAAGACATTTTTTGTTATTGGTTTTGTTTTTTGCATGCACCCACGACAATCTACCACCTGTGAAAATCATACATGTGTAATTACACAAGACTAGGTGGAATATTCAAACGATAGTAAAAGATTCGTTACATGAAAAACAATTTAGATAGATTTTTTTATTATTCAATTTTAAATATATTTTTTTCATTTGATGGTTGATTGGTGGCTGTTGATATGATAAGCAATAAAAAAGAGGATAGCTGTCTACTGTGAGATTATTTGGGAGTAGTTGGTAGTATGCTACGTATATACTAAACAGGTGTAATGACATAGATTTTTCTCATTTTTTTTCTTAATAATGGTCCATAATTTTAAGCGATTGATTTTGAGTGGACAATTAATGTCATTTTCTGTTTTTTTCTTTTTGTTTTGATCTTCACTACTTGAGCATGTCCTGACACGATCTTGATGATAATGTTTGTGTGATGTCATGTCAATGTAAATAGAAAAGATTGAAGTACAAAAATGTAAAAGAAGTGGAGTAGAACTCCTCTGTTCTCTGGCGTTCAGGCAATAGTGAAAAGGTAAAGATGTAGCAACAGGTGAGGAGAAGGAGAGACATGAGAGCAAAAAGCAGTCAGTCTCTGAGTCTCCTCACTTGTCTACTTCCATTAATTATTAGGGACGGAGGAACCCCAACTTGCAGACAGACTTGAGACTAGATGCGTCTTCAAGCAAGTATTTATTGTGAGTGCTCATATAAAAATGTCTTGTCTCTTGCCATCCATTTGATTGAGCAGGTAAAACAAGAAAATCCCTTGTTTTTCTCCTTGTTCTACACAAATAAAATAAGTAATGTAACAAAATGAGCGGAGGGAAAAGGGCTCACCAACATTTCACAATATTTTATGTGAAAACTTGATAGCTATAAATAATTTCAGATTTATGGGGGAAAATGAGACAAAAGTAGAAACTTTTTCAATTGAGTGATCATAAACTTAAAATAGACAAAAATGTTCTCTTGATTTTCCCTTAACCTCGTTTTTGCAAACTTTTTTAACATTCATGAAAAAGATTAAAATATTCCAGTCAGTACATCGTTACTTTCTTTGTACACCTGTTTCTAAACTTGTAATAAGTTTAATAAAAAATGATTTTTTTGTACAGTTATCTTCCAGTGTCGGATGTCTGTAAATATATGAATGGATCATTTCCATCCATGTGATTATCATCTGTCTCTGTCTTTTGCCAGTGGACCAGTGTCTCGTTTAATGGTCCATCAGACATTTACATGCAGATTCTGATAATAAAGCTTGTTTTTTTCTCCTCTTCTTCTTTCGTCTCCTTTTCTTTTTTATTTTCTTCAGAGTTGAGACTCATGTGTTGTGTGTGATATGATGATGACGATGATGATGCTCCCGCTGTAAATAAATAAATAAAGGTGGCTCATTCTTGTTGTTTCGCTGTCTCTGTCTGACTGTGTGAGAGAGAGCGAGTAAGTTTCACTGTTGTTCTGTGCTATTTATCCCATTCGAGTTGAAGATGAGATGAGAAAAAAGAAATGAGGTGAGGTGAAGTATTATGATGAGCACTCCACGGCTACTAACGTAAATATCGAGTAACGCCCTGTGCTTATATGGAACTTTTCTCCGCAACTTCTTCTTTTTCCTTTTTTTTCTTCTTTCAAAGATCTCAACAAGGATCACCACAAGACGGTGACGAAGAAGATGAAAAAAACATGCTTTTTTAGACTTGTTCTTTCCATTTTCTCTGTGTGTCTCTCTTTCTATCTATCTGCCCTTTTTATTATTACGATTTACAGACATTATCACAAAATAAAGCACTTACACTGCCTGCTGCAAAAGAGAAACAGATACAGATTAAAAAGTAAAGCAAAGGTTTAAACATTTATTATTATGCACATACTTTGAAGTTTAAAAAGAAGTTTATATGTTTGTATAAAAGAAAATGGATAGTTTTTTTAGAGTGAGTGAGAGAGGTTGTGCATTTAAATCACCTCTTGTCCATATATACACCCATTTTTACATATAGATTATAAATAAAAATAAATCCATTTTAAGTTGGTATAGAGAATAGATGGAAGGAAGGAGGATGGGGCTTTCAATTTTGCACAAATTCACAATTAGTGATGAAGCAATTCAGCAGGCCTAGGGGAATCTTTAATAAATTTGGAGCTTTCTTTATGTT
>JAQFYG010000116.1:0-49533 GCA_034694325.1 Entomobrya corticalis
CTCTTCAATCCTGCATAAACAAAAATTGAAAATTTGATCCAAGAATTTTTGCGTTACATATAGCATTTGATAATGCACACATAATATTACTTTGGAGTTTACAGGTTGTTGATAGTTTTCAGCTTATGCTAGCCAGAAAAACTGAGATTTGAGAGATCAGTTTTACTTTTCAGTGGTAAGAAACTTCAACAGAAGCCTATTTACTGAAAATGTTTTTCACTGGCAATCTTCAATGCTATTTGCTATTTGAATTGAGTGAGTAAGAGGGAGCAATGATGCCTTTCATATGAAATTACAATATGACAACATTTAATTTTTTAGAACTCTTCATCTTGTCAGCTCTCTGCTTTCGCCCAGCATTTAAGATATTCTTTTTAGTTCACTAAATCTCCCCAAACCACGAAGCTTTGACTGCTTCACAGAGTCACCGTGTTAAGGCGTTGTTAAAATCATCTTGCATTTTAAATCTCAATATCATCGAATTGATTTTCTGATTTCCACGATAATTTATGTAAATTAAGAAAGAAAGAAAATTTAAATTTGAATATAGTTGATAGTGCAAATTTTTTAGTTCAAGTTTTTGTGCTATTTATATTGTGTTTCGATTTTTGTGACAGAATTTCATCTAATGCGGTTTCCTTGTATGACTACAATACTGACAGTACCAAAATTGCCAAAAGACAACGAGTGAATAACCCAACAGCAGGAACAACAGTATATCCATTTATCAGGTACGTATATTATGTATTTTACTTTCTTTTCAGTATCTGACATCTTTCATGAACATAATATTAGCTATCAGTAGATTTTAAAAAATCAGTAAACCTCTGATTTTAGAATGAAACAGCAATTATATTAGCACATTATAAATATAGTCGACGAAATTTTTCACAATTTGATTTATCAAAAACGATTTCTATAATATCTTTAGTTTTACAAATTTATAAGCAGCCAGACGCGAAGATAATACGCATATCTGTTGGACATGTCTCCATATTCGTTATAAATAGCTGCGACAATATTTTATATTTAATGGCAAGATGAGCAAGATGAGCAACTACAAACTAGATGCTGACAGAATCTTTACCATCACATGCGTAATATGCATGATAGTTTCTCAAAAAAACTGTAATATTCAGCGTTTGATATTTTTGTATTTATACATAAGGTACTTGCATACATATTAGGTAATATCTTACAGAAAAACTTTTCTGTCACTGTGTACACGTGGAAGATGAAAATCATTTTTATGGAATCCAGTTTCATTGACATCGATATCTGATACGGGGAACTAATGGTAAACAAGTCAACAAGCTAGAAGGCTTTCTGCACCTCTCTCCTTCTTTCCATCTTCCTTCTTCAGTAGTCCCTTGACAAACAATTTTCCATGATAAAATGTGGAACACAAGGGAAAAATCCTTATTGTAAATAAGAAAAGGCAAGACAACTATACGAAAGAAACACAAGGTATAAAAGGCAAATGTAAGAGACTAAAGTACTCATGGAATAACAGTGACAGAGTAGAAGAGGGGATAAGTCATTAAACGACGAGAGAGAAGAGGACAAAAGTGTGCTGGAGTTCTTTTACGCTGCTAACTTGTAGAAACATAAAAATGTTTCTAATAATGTCAGGATATAAAGTAAGGTAGAAATTGATACATGTTTTCCTCAAAGGGGTGAATAAATACATGGTACAAAGAATTTAGATTGTGTGTAAAATGAGAAGGAAACAACACGAAGCTTGGCTTTCATTTCTCTCCGGGCTATCTTGCTCCATAGTCTTATTGCGACTTGTGTTCGCTTGCGTCTCAGGATTTGACAAAGCTTGGAAAAGATCTTCTGAAGAAAAGAATGGAATGCTCACTTTTCTTGATGAAATATCTGCTTTTCTTTGGAAGCTCGAAATGTCTCCAGCCTTACATTAATACGCACATATACTTATTACAAACTTACCATTATTCCTTAATATAAAATAAATCGCAGTATGAGTAAAATTATAGACACATAATATGTATGTGTAAAAACATGACAATGAATCCCTATTGAAATTATCACATGAAAATTATGATAAAAGCAATGAATAGAGCATACATACGTCGATAAATGTAGATAACAATATGTGAGAAACATTGTCCATGAATTCGATTTGTGACTTTTGAGAGAGAAGTAAAGTCAATGTAACATGAGACGGTGCATTTCTATATGTTGGCTGGTTTAAAGTAAAAGTATTGCTGAGAAGTCTAAAGATCATAATTTTCCATACCATTGAAGATTATTGGAGCTTGAATGATGTAGTGTTTTTTTCTAGAGTAAATTAGAACTTTTATATTGGGAATCCTAAATTAAAAATGACTTTCTCCTTCACATTTAATTTAAAGTAAGTATCTAGTTTACAGAGTGATATGGATGATCTGAAAGATACAGTATTGATTATATTTAGTATTTTAAAAAATCGAAATAAATTGTTGCACTTAAAACCCAATAAGCATATAGAGAATTGCAAAGTTACTGCTATTTGGCTGCTACCTATGTATAGCGTTGGGATCAAGTACTTTTCTACGTAAATTAAGTAAACTACAAACTGTCTACCCATGTGAGTGAGCGAACCTTCGAATATTTTATGACTCACTTGGGTATTTTGGGAAATAGCTTGTAAATTTTTGTCAGTCTTTGAAATTGCAGCATTGGAATGTGCGTATAAGAACATACTTAGATCTTTTTACTGTTCTGTGTATTTACGCGTTTCATTTATTTATGTAGGCACCTGAAGAAAAATACATATATAAGCATGTCCCTACGGTATGCTTAATCTTAAGGAAACGAGGAGAAGAAAAAGTTAAATACATTGTGCCCTTGACTTTCAACTGTTTATCTAGCCATGTCACTTTTTATCGCGGGAGCAAGGTGCACAAGTAGAAAATTAATCGTTCTTCCTGAACTACAAAATTTACGACATCATCCTTAAAATCGAAGATCAATATTGTCAGATAACGCAGAAATAGTAGAAAGAAGTGTGCATGCAAATTAATTGGAAGTAGAAGGAGTCAGAAACTTACAGGAGTCATAGTACAGGAGTTTCTTTTACCTAATCCAATTCAAAACTGGTGGGCAAAGCTATAAAAAGCTTAAAGTTTAGACAGACAAGAGTTCCTTTGTCAAAACGAACGAGTGCGAAAACTAATTAATGAAAAGCACATTTTCAACAAATCTTGCATAGTAATTTTATTCTACCACCGTCAGCATAGTTTTTAAATATTTCAAAAGGAAAGATTAGCCAATGAAATAAATTCTAATTAGTTTTAACGAGCCATTTTCATGGTATGGCTTTCTGTGCAAAAACTGTTTGCATTTATGTTTTTTATTAAGAATAAGCGATATTTTTACCATATTAACAATAATCTGCATTGGTAGAGTTCTCAAGATGCTTGTATTTTTATGCAATGTGTTTTACTTGCACTCATGTAATGAGATTTTTAATGTGCTACGATGCAGCTCAACTTTGTTTTGATTTCATAAGTAACTGCCAGATTATTCAAACTCATTTTTGCGCTGATGAAAAACTTCAGCTTTTTGTTTGATAATATGATAAGGATAATGTAGAAGTTAATGGCAAGTTAGATGGGCGGGTTAGACAATGATAACAATATTACTGGCTCGTTTTATTTTATTTATTTTTTGCTACAAAACTTTCCTAGTGTTCATTAATGCAGGAAAATATATAGAATGATTTAGTTAGACAGGCAACATATTCTACAATGAACGTTACGTTTTTTTGCAAAAGAAAAATCCCTGGTTACAAAATGTCTTCCAGCAAATCAACAGCAGCACTGTTTTGCAAAGCTGCAACATAAGCTTATCATCATCTTTAGGAGCAATGTGAGCAGTCATCTCAATGTAAAAGTAGAAAACGAGACAACTTTTATTCTCGCCATTAAAACCCTCATAAAGAATAACGACACTATGTAAATATGTTTGAATATTAGGCTTTTGCTACATGTCTCTGATGATGGTGTCACTTTTGTTGAAATACGGGTCGGAAACTAGCACAAATGAGATATCTAGAGTAAGAAGAAAACTGAGAAGACAAAAAGGCAAACCTTTGGCAGTCATTTAAGACATGATACTTTAGTGTTGTATTGTCACCGTCTTCTAAAATTTCATAATTTTTTACTCCTCGTCTTTTTCCTTTTGCCGTGGCGGATTTCAACCAAGAAATGATTTTCTCTTCTTTTTACTTTGGTAAAACTTGCAGGAGGAGTAAGTAAACGCGTTAAGAGATTAAGTACCTCCTGCATTTTCCTTGCTATTTTGTACATTGTGCGTGTACTCATTGTCAGTTGTTCCTGGTTCTTCTTTGCTGACATTACTGTTCGCGAGAACAGTGAGAGTGACAACGAACAACATATTATTATTATTATTATTATTATTAAGTAACCTTAAGTAACCGCGTGTATGTGTTTAAATATAGGAACATGCGTGCATGCTTAAATATTATGAAGAAAGCTTTTCTCTTTGTGGAATTATGGGATTGTGTGAGGGGATGCGAATAGTTGTACAGCAATGCTGGTTGGTGGTGATGGGAATGGTGAATGTTAGTGTGGATCAACGAACAATGGTTCTAACCTGGTTGCAGAATGTGTAGTTGCCACACTGAGAAATTAATGTAATGAAATGAAAAACTTTTACAATACAATAGAATATAATGTAATGTGGCGTTTTTCTCGCTACTTTTCTCTCTTTCGCTTTCACTCTCTGCAGCCTGCATTCTCTTGTGTCTTTCCCAATAGACGGAAAGTCAACCAAGTGAACTCAAAGTGAGCGAGCAGCTAAGTAGTGAAAGAGAAAGGAATAAAAGCAAGAGTAAATTCTTCTTGGTATTTTTCTTTCTTTTTGGGATAAGAAGAATACATGAGGTCTCAGAACTGGTGTCGATGATGATCGTTGTAGAGGTTGCTTTTCGTTTTAAAAGTTTGCTCTTGTGCTTCTCATTGACAAAGCATGCACATTTTTTGTGTGCATATAGAATACTATATATAGGCACTAGTCTCCATATAAACTGGTAGATTTAGAGGAATAGGTGTGTTGCTATTACGTCGTGTGGCAATGATTTGCCCAAACAGTTTGTACTCCTGGTTCTAGACTCTGTAAGATCATCACTCAACTCTCCAACGAACACTGTCTGCTTTAACATTTTTTTCTATTAGAAATAAAGTTTTTATAAAGGAATGTGTACATTTTGTTGTGTGACTGTCTCAAAATCTCAAAAAAATAGAGAAGACAAGGAACACGACAGAGCAGAGCAACGCGTTAAAAATTTGAACTTGCCTTCAAAATACTAATAATAAAAAAGACAAACCAGAGTAGTACTTTCTTCTTTTCATGTACTGTTTCGTGTTCTCCCTTTCCCTTGTGGTATGGCGTTCCCTCCTCTTTCAACAATGAAACGAATCCGTTAAAGTTGGCAACATCTAGCATGTTTTCACACACCTTCTTCATCATCAGCAACTTTGTTGTATCGTCATCGTCCTTTAAGCCGCGTAAAAATAAGAAGAGACAGAAGACGAAGAAGTGAGAAAATAAAGTAACTGGAAGGAAGAAAGCATGTAAGCTAGATGGGCTAGGACAGTAATAAAATCCGGAGGGATCGTGTGCACTACCAGTGAATTATTGCACGCGAGCAAAATCATAATTTGTCATTGATATGGCGTGCACAAAGTAATCCCGCGATGAACAAGGCGATGATGATGATCATGACTATGATGGGGCATCGTGTACTGCAGTGTTAACATTAACACTAAAGAATAAATAGGACGACTGATAGTATTTTGACGCCTACGACGTTCCTTCATTTTTACAGACATACACTCACATAAAATCAGGAAAAAAAGACGAATCGTTGGGGTGGTGAAAAACGCGCAACAGAAAAAAAGAATGGCGATGATGTTGAAAGGATAGAAGTAGGAAGAAAGCTTGAATTTGTGTCGTGTTGATGCCCCTTTCAATATTAATGGAGAATGATGTACTTGGGTATCCTTCACTCCGGTTCCAATAAAACACTCCCATAATATTATTGCTCCTGCATTTATTTTTTTAGTTTATAATAATGATATGACTGCTTTTGTTATTGCATCGGTAACGGTTTCCAAAAGCTTGTGTATAGTTTCTTTAGTATGGCAGTTGAGGGGCGGCGGCTTCATATTTTAATAATTGTGTTGGGTGGTCATCTTCGGTGGTAAAACATTGCTGACATTATTATTTATCACGTAATTTATTATTGCAAAATAATAAATAGTTTTTAGCACCTTTCTTGTGAAGAAAAACTAGAGCAACAGTATGATTTACAAGTTAGTTTTTAGATGTTTTACAGCTTTGTTTTTCATGTCCAAGTAAAAGGGGTACAATGAGACAGATTTTTTTATATTTATCGCCTTAACGTGTAGCATGTTAATAAAAGCCAACATGATTGTAAACAGAACCGAGTAAATTTTATTTACTTCAGCTACAACAAAAAACAACATACAATCATCAATAGCAAGTGTAGTAACACTAGCAATGGAATTAGTAGGAAGAAGGAAGTCCGTTTTTACTCTCGATCATCAAATTATACGTTTTTAGTATTCTTGTTCCGTGCGGCGCATTAAGTCTTCAATTGGGAGGCTGGGAGTTGTACAGCTTACTTAAATGAATGTAAATTGCTAATAGTGTATGCAGAAGAGGCGACTATAAAAACGGCAAGAGAATTGAACAATAGACACATAGAGAGGCCAAGCTACTCACGGCAATAATGTAGTGCAAAAGCTCAACAGGCACTTTTTTCTGCTTCAAGAAATCCTGTTCACTTGTTCTCATCCAATATACGCAGCTTTCCATTATACATATATATTAAGTTAGCCAACTATAAACTCAAATTAAACGGGTCAGAGAAACAACAAAGTAGCAGAACACGTCATATCCAAGTATTTCACCTTAAACTTGCAAAGTTGATAACCCTTTCACTCGTCTACCATCATGTTCTATGTAGCATATAGTGAATTTACAAGGATACATTTTTGTATTCATCTATTTTGAAGCCAAGCTAACATAATATTTTAATATTAACAAGCATTCCGCAGTACCTAAATAAAATAGATTATTTTTGTATGAGCATGCTAAAGATAACTACGGAACCGTGCAACCACCATCGTTATAAACATCAATTCATTACCACTCGCTCCAAAAACGTAAGCGACTACCTGGTATGCATACTAACCACGTGTTTTCTCCTCATTACTTTAAAAATAGCCTCACACAGGAATTCCTTAAACAAACTTTGTTAATATCTTCGGCTCTCTTTCAACACACCAGACATTTTTCTACATTTTTATTTAGCTTTTCTCCTTGTGGTTATGATAATGTTGTTGTTGATGTTTTGTACTTTTAGCCTTTGAGATGACTCTTAACTTGTAGACGATTGAGTGGGTAAAGAAAATTAGAAAAAGGAGTCAAAGAGTCTGAGGTGGTATTGTAAAAACTTTATTTTTTGCAATATTTAATTTCTATGCTTTTTCTGACAAGTTGAATTGCTGGTTCCTAAACAAGGGAATTCTTTTCTTTTAAACGCTTTGCAAAAAACAAACTAAAAATTTTTCTGTAAAGAAGTATATTATTTCATGATTAAAATTAAAACAAAGAAAATTATAAACATTTAGTAAAACATAATATGAAAACGAGAGAAAACAAGTAAATGGTTGGTGGTATTGATTTTGTTTTTTTTCAGGATGGGCTAATTTACTGGAAATTAATAAAATGAAGCATTCTAGCACCTCCTTTTGAATTTAAAGGATCAATGCCTGCATGGGTTTTGTGTCATTGGACTTGATGTTTAGGTGAAGCAAGTTTCGGTTGTTGTTGTTGATGGTGGTGGTGATGATACAAGAACTTATTCAAACGCTCTTTCATGTTCCCATCACCGTTTTTGCATTCCCGTGTTCTTGGTAAAAGAAAATCATGCTAAATGGTTGATGTACTACATATTACAAAGCACTTCTTCTGACACAATATACTTTTTCCCCATCGTAATAAAACAGAAACCTAGGTTATAAACTTATTAAACACACATGCAAACAAAAAATGCCAACTAGAAGCATAACTATTACAACATTTTAGTAGTAATGTAAGTAATTTCACAATTCGGCATTTCCTGCTACACTATTTCCCCCCCCCCCCTTTTTTCTCTATTTTTTTCTGTGGTGATCTTGCATAACTCATTATTACTGCAATCAAAACTTGCTTTAGCAGTAGCACTGGTATACTTTAACGTATTTCAACGGTTGCTACTACTAGTTGCAGTCGTCATCTGTAGTGGCAGAGAAACGGTATTTTGTAGAAGTAGTAGTGGTAGAATTTAATAAAAAAACTTTTTATTATTTCATGCTCAACATAAACTTTTTTGCAACAACTAACCTGAACGAACATGCCAACAATTTGATCTCGCAAACGTTGTTAAAAATTATACTCTTTTAGTCTTCCTGGAATATAGGGATACAATGCCGGGAATCGGAATAAGCACGGGTGAAGGAGCAAAGTAAAAAACTCTGTTTTAGCCATGTATGTATGCATATACACCTATTATTTATTCTGCCATGTGATACCGGTGTGGTGCAAGTTTCGTGTTCAAGTTAACGTGTTAAGACTGTTATTATATTGCATTAGTATTAGCAATACAAATAGAGCTACTGAATTTGCTGGCGGCTTTTATTCTAGATTGCTTCAAGGTAAATATACATATATATAAATAATCTGTATACTAACGATAAGCGTAAAAGCATAATATACTACTTGTTGTAGAACATGTAAACAGGGTTTGAGGTAGCTAGTGAAATTTTATGATCACTTGTGGAAATGATGCTATCTCCTCGTATAAACGAACAGTGTAGGAGTTAGAACACTACCAGTGTAAATAAAACGGTTGGTTCACTGCAACATCGCCAGCATTTTTTCAGGTTTATCTGTACAAAAGACAGAGAGAAAAAAGGAAGAAATGGAGAGAAATAGGTAGCGCGAAAAGGAATCCTTATTAGTAGATACCTTGTTACTTTATTGCTATTACTATTTATCCTAACGCTCGCACCCACAAAAAAGGGAAACTGTTGGAAAAAAGTGGTGGAAGAAAGAGGGCAAAATGAAAGTGTGAATACGGGCAAGTAGAGCACGTCATGTCACATACATGCACACAAGTTAAATAACAGTTGATAGTAAACACTGTAGAGTTTCCAGAATTATAGCCGTACCCAAAAATAAAAGATGTGCAGTAGAAGAAGGAATGATGAATAGAAGAAGTGATGATGGTGGTGAAAGTGGTATAAACTTGAGTATGATTATATTGATGACAAAAAAAATCTACACGCCAAAATCATCACCGTCGTCATCATCGTCACCATGATCAAACTCATGCACACAAGGAGAAAAAGTTACTTTTTACTAGTTCTGCTCTCTCCATTTCGTGCCACCAGCAATGTCTTGACGCTCTTCGATTACTTACTTTTCAAAGAACGGATGTAATAATCAACATTATCGCCGTCATATGCCCACCTATATATTGATGTAACTATAAAAATGTAAGTAGGAGAATTCATTCGTGTACATTTGTATACCTATTGTGCTGAAAATACAAAGATATACTATTGAGTAAGTACGTAATAGGTATAAGCGATGTCGATGTGACTATACGTAACGTGCTGCTCTGCTTCCCAGCTCCAGGTTGTTTTGTAGTGAAATACGACAAATCCAATTAGTATCCAGCAGTCCCAAGTGAACCTGATTTTGTGCGTTCAAACGATGACGATGAAGAGCTGCTACTACAGCTATGCTGCTGATAGTGATAGTTGTAAAAGAAGAAGAAGAAGAAAAAACGAAAGCAAAAAGAAAGTCTAAAAAGGAAAGTAAATAATCTAGTATAGTCTTCCTTTCTTCTTTACTTTCTGGCTGGCTTACTGCTTAGCTTTTTCTGTACATCTTGATAATAAATGATGATGTACGTAAATACGTATAGCATTCTCTTTAATTCTTAAGTGGGCACAATTGGGATTCCTTCCAGACACAAAAAACTGACTGATCGTCGTTATCGATGAGCTGAATAAGATACAGGCGTACCATATACTCATATACTTTTCCCTCGTGTTACTGAAATGTTCTAATTTGGATATTATTTATTGCCTGCGCCATGAATTTAAACAATTTTCGCTTGTCACTAGAAAAGATTGGAAGAGTAGGACGAATGAAATGTTGTGTAATCAGGACTGATCATTGTATGGAAAACAACAGAGTTGATACTGAATGAAAAGTCCATGTACTCATTATCTATTTTGTACTATTGTTGAAATACTGCAAATAAAAGCATTTTACCTTTGGGAAATAGAACTCTGCTCAGAATTGATTAACACAACACTATCAGCATAATGATGATACGTTATTTATAGCGTCTTGTTGTTCAGTAAGCATACATGTTGTCCTTTTGACGTCTTGTGTATGCGTATCAGGATCTATGTAAAATTCCATGGCATTAGTTTCCCTGTTTTGTCTTTTATGTTTCAGGAATAAATGTAAAGTAATTTAGATAAGTGAAGATATTGTAACGATCCATCTTTTTAAGCTTGTATAATTCAATTGTATTTGCATTTCTTTCATGTCATAATACTCATCACACATGCTCTTTTATGTTGCTCTTAGCTCTCACGTTTTACCTTTATTCTGCTTGCCTCCATATTTTTTTAAAGGAGAGATGCACTAAGAAGTTCAGAGAACGCCACCGTTCACACATCTTCTGTGACATGCAAAGATTCCATTGTTGTCACACTTTGTAAGGATAATACTAATAACAATAATAATACTTGTGCTTACAACTATGCATGCACAAGCATAAGGTATAGGTAACATAAAGGTATACATTAAGTTAACTCTCAAATTCACATACAACAATAGGATGCATTGTGTATATGGAGTGGATGTGGTTGAATTTACTGCCTTGAAAACAAATTCTATAATTTTTTTTTCCTTTTCTTCCTTTTTCTATTGTTAACTATAAGGAGGAGGAAGAAAAATGCCTGATATTGCTGCTTGAAGGATAAGGTGTTCCGCTGGTGCGGCAAATATTATGCTCTTCTTTGACATTCTCTTCCGCCCTTTTTTACTTTCTTCTCAGTGAATTTTTAAAAAGAGTGGAAGTGACAACTTGCAAAAAGAAGACTTTGATTGGTTCACCCGTTCACTCACAGTCTCCCTTTTCTCTCGGTGCCTTTGTATTCCTCAAAAACATAAACCTACATGCATACTGCATTCAACTGTCTCCACATTTTACCACTCACTCGCGCCAAGACGGCTACTGGTTCAAAGGTTCGATAAGCTGGTTCACTTTGGTGGCGTGTGACTCCATTTTATATACGTATATTATTTGGTTATTTGGTTCAATGTGACGGTGAAAATCACAAAAGAGGAAAAATCACTTTTCATTTCACTTTTTCTTTCTCCAGCCCTTCATCCTGTCATTTGGAAGTGTAAGTAGCTTATGTGCAAGTTTAACACACACACATATACAGTTTTTTATGAAAAAAATGTACTGTGTAAAATAAACTTTAAAAAATATTTGGTATATTATTTTTATTAGGAAACTAGATAATACTACCACGTGGTTTTGGTATGGCCTGATTTTACTGTTACTTTTAGACACAATAATATAAATTGAAGTTTTCCTTTTATTTCTTTCGGTTTACTTTGTACTTATCATCTAAAGCTACTCTAAATGCAAAACATATGCCTCATAATTCTTGGCTTGTGTCTTGATTTGTACGCCTTCAAAGAAGTTTTACTTAAACTTATTGAATTCTTTTGAATGCGGCAAAGTGAAAAGAAGGCAAAATAAATACAGGTAAAAGAGGGTAACATACTTTGTCTGCGTAAAGTATTAGTAGTTTGTAGTAGTTGTGGCTGTATGTGATAATAAGAATTTAGGAGAATAAATTGCAAAATGCATACAAAGAGTATGATGTGCACTAGGGATTTATTACATATACATAACAATATAAAAAGGTAAAATGTACTTAAATATTGTCATAGGCCAAAGGAAAAAGTGACACAAGCTGTTTGGGGATGAGGGATCCGTTTCTAAAGAAAACAAGTAAGTACAGAACTTTGCTGCAGGGAACGGCTGCATCAGCCATAACATTAATGGAAGTAAAGTTAAAAATAAGAAAGGGCATTGTAATCAACATGTAGCAAAGTAGCGGAAGAAACTTTTAATTTTTATTTTCCTAATTTTATTGAGTCATAGGTTTATATAATTTACTTAAAGCTTCGACAAAGGAGCACCCTGACCTACCCTAGATACAAGCAGGATCATTATAAGTAATGGTTGAAACCATTTTTGTTCGTATTAAAACAAACACTAATGCAAATTATAATTTTTTCGGTCCCCATATAATATTACGCCAACTGAAGCTGCATTGTTTAGCAATAGCGTGTAAATGTTTTTTAAACAAATACAAAATATATAAATGAAATAAAATATGTATCATGGGGTTGCAGAGTCATGGACATACAGATTTGGTAAAAACTAGCAACTACTACTATAGTCTCTACAACTACCGATCAGAAGTGGACACAGACATCCAAAATGATTACAAAGAATATTTAGCAGGATGTAGTTTATTTGTATTTGTGCTAAAGCAAACTTCTCCTTAAATATGTTAAACTGGTTTTTCAGATGATCCGAGAAAATGAAAAAGTGTTTGTCAAACTGAATATTTCCCTACATTTTCTCTTACTTATTACGAATGATAATACTTTCGGATAATAGCATATTCTTGGTATTAATACATAGCTGCAGATACAGCAGCAAGTGTCATCATCATCAAAATAAAGTTGTGTATAAACAAGTAATCCAAGTGATAACTTTTTTTTTCACACAGCATCAGTCCTATTTTCCTGCTTGTTTGTCAAAGCACATAATATACATAATGGAATGAAAATGAGGGTGATGTTGTTGTAAAGCAGATGCATTAAAATAAATAAACAAGAAACTTTCCACATTTTATTAACGACAACGAATAGAGAAAGATGTATTAATAGAAATACATAATATTTTCCATACATATAAATTACATCTCTTCTTATAAATAAAGTCATACATGCATACTAAGCACATCACATTTATGCATATAAAAGTTTGCAAATGTTTATACACGAAGAAACTGTAACTGACAAAGAGAGAAATTGGAATAATACTTTGTGTGTGTTTGTCTGCATGTTGGGCAAAGAGAGAAAGAAAAGGAGCTCTTTTAGCAAAAAATGAAAAGGCAGCAGATAGATAGATGGATAAGCCGACAACCAAAAGGATAGACTATAGACTTGCTCTTGTTTTGTAAAAAAATATAGCAAATATGTTTCAGCAATTTTTTTAAAACGTCGTCGGCGTCATCGTCCTTGTTGTTGGGTTATACAACTAAGCCTATCTATTTATGGTAAGTATTTATTTCTCTACCACCGCCACCAGCATAGAATGCAATGCACTCGCACTCAGATTATCCAGGAGGATCAGTAGGAGGCAAAAAAATAGAAGGAAAGCTCACACAGCATGTACACAATGTTATGTAAGTGAGTAGTAATATGGGTAAACACATTACTAGAAATAGCATCTTTTTCATCTTCTTCGTCTTCCATTTTTACTACTTTTCCCTATTTTTTTCGATGTTACTTTTCTTTGCAATGAAAAAAGAGAAAAAAAGAAAGAGAGGGACCATCGTTGTTGGTGAAGTTTTCTTAAGTGACAGTAAAAGTCAGAGGCAGAGAAAGCAGTAACGGCTGAAGGATTTCTAGATTTCTCTGTGTATCTGTCTCTCTCTCTCTCATTCGCTTTTTACTTCCGACTTACATTTTTGCTATTCATTCCCATGTATATTTAGCGTCCCACTGATACCTACTTTTTAGTAGAATTTTGTAGGTAGGCGTGTATTTTGTACTTATGCAAGTTATAAAGTAAAGCGTGGGAGAGAAAACGAGAGGGTAAAAGTAAGTAGACATAAAGTACTGTGCATTGTAAGAAGGATGGAAATAGATATAAATGAGAGTGATGGATGGACGCACCACTTGTTTATTTACTCGTTCGATGGAGATACGGCACTCTCGTTGGCTCTTCTTCTTGTTGCAGTTATTATCATGCATTTTTTTACTTTGGATGCGTAAAAGATTGCCCTTTTATTCCTGATGTTATCATTGTCTCGTTTTGAAAGTTCGCATAAAGATTTTATTATTGAAGGACTACATTAAATGCACTGTTTTTATACCGATACTCTGTGTTTTATGGCTTGTTCCATTATCATATACATACAGTTTATAATCGTTGTAGTCGTCATGGTTGAATCAGGTTTTAAGGTTTTCATCACAAGGCATACATTTTCTCATAAGGAAATATTTAACTTGGCATCTTAAAATATTTTTGAATAGCAATTCCCATGATAAAACTACTACAACTAATGGTGGGCATGACAACAAAAAGCGTTAAAATTCGTAGAGCAAAATCAAAATGCATTTTTACTATGTCCGTCTTGGAAAAATACTTTTTACGTGAGTGTGTGTGTTTGTGTGTAGTGCGAGTGTAAGCGTAGCTTACAAATAATGTTCTCTTTCAGTCTCTTTGTAAAATACTAGTTTCCTATCTCTATCTCTCTTGATTTTTCCCACTTTTTGAAAGCTTGTTTTTATTCCAAAAAACGAAAAATCGATGAAAATTAACTTTCTTTTTGTGCGCTACTTGCTAGTATCTCTCTCGCTCTTTTTCTCTCTTCTTCAACTTACCCATATACTTTTTTATACTTTGTTAAGAGCCCAACGCAACATTTTTCTCCGGCTAATATACCTACACATATGAACATATCCTTTCCCCGTGTGTTACTTTCAAAGAGCACAATTTTTATTATATCAGCAGTAGCAAGCAGAGGAGAACAAAAAACTCAATGTAAGATTTTAAGTGAGCATTATATCTAAGAAGAAGCAGTAATAGTAGAAGTAATAGTAGTATTACCGTCAGTGGCAGGAGTGTAAGAACAAGGTTACTTTTTTCCATCTCCCTCCTGCCTTTCCCTCTTTACTTTTCACATTTAGAATGCTTCAACGTTGCGATCGCCAGCCAGACGCATTGCAGCAGCAAGGCAAGAATGACGGGCTGACAAAAAAGTGAGGAGACGCTCCCATCTTAAAAATTGCTCGCTTTCTATGCAATATATGTAGTATTTGTAGAGTAGACAAAGTAGTTGTTGTAGAGGAGCAGCGGCAGCATCAAAAATGAGAGTGGCTAATGTATAGGTAAAAAAGTAAAAAGTGAGAAGAAGAGGAAAAAGGAGAACAAGTAGAAAATAAAGAGGGACAGAATACTGTGTAAAACAGCAATGTTCAAAGTTGAATGGATGGATGGCAAGAGACAGAGGCAGAGAGGGAGACAGAGAGACAGAAAAAGAAGAGCGGAAGCTTCTGTGAATATTATCTTAAATCTAAAGTGCTACCACCAGTAGTGCACGTTGTTTGTCATTGCTCAAGAGGTTTTTTTAAAAGAAAGAAGTTTCCTTTCAAGAGAAAATGCTTCCTTTTTGCTTTGCAGCTACTGCTGTTGTTGTTGATGACACTGATGTTGTTGAATGGATGGTGATGGTGGTATGGTGCCGTTTATTTTAGGTGCTGATATGGTGTATTTTTTATTTTTATTTTTTTGTTCAACAAAGCTTCTCTAGTTATCATCAAGCTTTTACTTTAATAGATAAAAAAGCTACATTGTAGCAGTAACATAAATATATCAGTGCAACATCAACAGCCAACAACAGAGAGCAGAAGCGGTGGCAGCAGCAACAACGACGGCATCACCATTCAACATCGTCACCATTGCTGCTGCTGCTCTACTCGTGGTGTTTATTGTCGTCGTTGACATATGATGACATAAGCTATCTAGCACATCCTTTTTTCTCTAAATAATTGCATTCACAGGGGATCGGAAGAAGGACAGGAAGCTTAAAAATAGTGACATCAACAGAAGGAGACCTACATATTGTTGCTGTTGTTATGTTCTTATCCTGTTTCTCGGCAGAGGAGGAGGTGTTGATGGTACTAGTGCTCTAAAAGTGAAGTTTCTAGTGTGCGTATTGAATGTAGGAAGGCATTTACAATGGTTTTGTTGTCAACATCATGAACGCAAAAACGGTGGAAAACCTGGTTTTATACTGACTGAGATATTGACCTGATTTATTGAGAACTAGTTTAGCTAATATTTTTAGACTAAATTGCTGCAATGAAGTAGCGATTGCGGCAGCATGCACAATTTTTAATTAATTGTCTCATTGTCTGTTATATTGCTTTAATTTGACGATAATCATTTGTAATGTAGAACTTACAGTAATGAACTAATGATTTCGACATCAGATTCACTGATTACAAATACACTGGTTTTAAAAGATGTAGTAAATTGGTAAAATTTTATTTTAGTAAATCAACTCTATAAGTAGCGTAAATAAATCTTCACTAAAAAGCAACCAAGTACTATTTACCTACTTTGACCCTTTACTATACACATCCCAGCGTTTTTGCTCTATTGTCAACTTAGTCACCATGATAATGATCATCGCCATCATCTCTTTCCTCGAATCATTGTCATATTATCAAAGATGCAGATGGATATTATTATTGTGCACTAACGAACATCCCAGTAGTATAAAACCAATAGCTGTTATATCTCACATCACAACCAACCCTTTCATTTTTTTCCACTCTGACAACGACGAAAGAAGAAAAAGTTTACCATTTAGTAGTGTAAAAACTCACTTTTCTTCTCCTTCTCCCTCAAAATTTTTATCCTGCCTGGAATGAGACCTTTGACTTTCCATACATATTTTTACGTCCTTCTTAAGTCCTCCCATTTGCATTTTCTCTCGGTCTAATGCATAATTTGGTCGTTTGGATCGTGCTAGCAAGTTCTTCTATATATCTCTCTCATTCCACATGTAATATCCGTTTGACAAACTTTTTCTTCACAAAATAATGGGCTCTCTCAGTCTCGTTTTTTCATACACAGAAACATATATCTCCACGCATATATTTATTTTTCTATGGTATAGCAAAAACACACATTTAAACCCATATTATAAGTTTAGTTTACTTGGATGGATCTAACTTGTAAAAAAAGAAGCAGGAGAAAAATAGATAGAGAACGAAAAGGAAAAGAGCGAAAAAATTCGAAAGTATGATGATGATAATGACAACTGCAGCAGGCAGGCAACAGACGGATACTGACTACTGCCATTCCTTTTTTAACCACCGTACCACATAAAAATGCTTAAGCACACTGTAAAGGACCTTTGACTACAAAAAAGTATCATATAGCCACTGTACTTTTTTGCTTCTCTGTCCATTTCTCTCTTTAGAGATAGGGCTACATACATAAATCAAAGTAGTGGTGCAGTATTTACATAGAAACAAGCTACTTTTCATCGACAGATGTGATTTGAAATAGGGACTTGTACAAGAAGGACTGCAGCCTAAGCATCAAAATGCGTTGAAATCTGCAAAAGAATGCAATATGTTACTGGTGATGATGGCGAGTTTGCATGTGCGAGCACATTTTCCTCCTTTATTATTGTCATGTTGCGTATAAAACTGCAATAACATCCCTGTATATTGTGACATTACACAAATGTGATGACAATCATGCTGGTGATGATGATGATGGTGCTAGTGGTCGTGACACCAACCTGTTTCGCAATGTTGTTCTCTTTATTGCTATATAGCTGTTGAAGAACCGTGAATAAAAAAGGGGCAATTTGAGTGCTGTAAAGAAAATTACCAGGATGTATAGGTATTTGAATAGACTGGAATTTTGGACTTCATTCCTTAAAGAAATCTGTTACGTAAAAACACAGAAGTCAGGTTAGATAGGTGGACATTTTGGATGATTTTAAATTAAGCCGGTTTGCAGGATTTTTAAAGCACTGGATAAATACATATGTAGACTTCATACATAATCATTTTTCTGTTAATACTTCCAATATTTTATGTAAGTATACTAGCAATTTAACAGTTTATGAGCATTTTAACCGTGCAAAAATGTTCCGCAACATGTTCTAATTATTCTGACTTGATTAGAAAAAGTCTGGGTTGATTCGGTTAATGAAAGCGGGAATTTCTTCACCAGAAATTTTCCTTTGGCCAAAAGCAACATTCAAAAAGTGAATATTTAAATATGATTATTATTTTCGTGCTCCTTCACAGAATATTGCTAGCTATGCTTCCTCCTGTTTCTCATTAAAACCAACAATTTACCCTTTCAAGCAGTAAAAGAACGGCTGAAAGTCTTTTATTGACATTTGCGATAAAGTTTGTTGTAGATAACAACTTTGAACGGCATCAATTTTCCCATTGTTTTCCCTGCCAATCTTTGTCTAAATGTATTGGTAAAAGTTAATGAGTTGAAACGGTGATGAAACTTGTGTAAACAGGATAGGCTGGCTGAGTGCGAAGGAACCATTTAAATAATAGTTATATAATTTGAGTTGAGTTATTAGTAGTGCCTACTGAAACATGTATAAATAATTATTTCGTATTCGTCATACACCAAAAGATATTATTATGTTTGAATCCCTTCCCATGCGCCATTGTACTTGTAACAATCAAAAATACGGTATATGGCCTCATATGGTACATGTAGCACACCCAGAGTTTACCTGGATTGAGTAAGCAAATGTCATCAGCGAATTTTAAAAGTACGCAATAGCTGTCAGAATCAGACCATGCTTCTATATAAAATATTAGTTATTTTATTAAGTACTTTCTACCGATTTCTGATCAAACAGGAGCAAATCAAATCCAAGTCGTATGTATTTAATATGCAATGGCACAACCAGAACACCACTCACATTCATTCTCCCCATGTATAAACAACTCGTTATTGTCGTTATTAGCATAAAATCAAAGCAGGAATTATAAACAGGACGGAGGAGAACAAAAATTATTTCCATATTCTCCACATGGGACATTTTACTGATTTTACATCTGCATGCACATGTTTTTATAAAAAGTGTTCCAACAACTGAATGTCAATCTTGCCATCATCGGTGTAAAATATTATTGGATGACTGAATTGTATGTGCACATCTTGTCCTCATTATTACGAGTGAGGACAGAGCAAGTGGTTTTGTATCACAGCAATGTAAAATGTTCAATATAAAACTTAAATGTTTGTGGATATGTACATATTTTCTCTACTTTACCTTCACGTTAGCATAAAAAGTGAGTAATAATAGAAAGGTTAAATCAATTGTACTTCTTGCCACATTTAATAACTAATAATAGCACAAGTAGTAGTAGTAGTTTTCAACTCTTTCAAAAATATTTTCACGTATCGCACGCCCTCCTCGACAAGGTCTCCTCTTCTTTTTTCCCTCACTTTTCTCCTTGTACAATGAAAATTAGCAAGAAAAAAGTTCAAAACTGATTTATTCGGCTCCTTAGAAAAAACTATGTGTTACGGTATTTAATAGTGGTTGTGTGTGTGGCATGCTGTTAGTAGTTGGTACATGTCTGTGCCTCTCTGTCTTCCTCCATGTTTACATTCATTCCTTCCTCCAACAGTGCACCCAACGAAATTCATACTTTTTCCTCTGCCTATAAAGCAATATTAAAGATAAACGCATTGTTTCTGAAGAGATCAAAAATTAAAACTTTTCCCTTAAATCATCGCATCTCCTTCCATGAACAAAAACCGTGAAGTGGTGTTGTCGTATAGTAAGTATATATGCATAGTAATAATATATTTATGTAGCATATGAGTGTTCAACTTTAAAAACCACACTGGAGTGATAGTAGTAATAGTACCTATACGTTTAACCAACATACAGCGGCTGTTTTTCGTTTTCCTCGTCTCTTTCTTGAACTTCATTATAATACCACAAAAAAAGTTTTTTGTCCCAGCAAAGAACAATGTACGCGCATATATCTTTAAAAGTACATACGATTTGCCTAAGTAATATAAGCATATAATAAATTTCATATGTACAACATATACCTAAGGAAAAGAGGAATGTATGCACAATAGTACTATTATTATTATTATTATTGAAATAATATAGGTAATATTGTTCTATTATAGCGCATAGTGCAAATTCCAACTTATTTTCTACTTCTGCTTGTGATAGAAGCACAGATGAAGCTGTGTGTTTTTCTTCTTATAGCATCTTCTATTTTCTTCTTCAACAGTTTTTCCCTGTTCTTCTTTTCTCTCAATCTGGCTTACATGGAGCCAAGCAACACATAATATTATTCTTAAACTATACTTTCTTCGTGTATCTGTTCTCTTTTGTTGTAATAGTCGCACGGTTCACAGAAAAATTGTGGTATGGCATGTTATGCAAAACTAGGGAGAAAAAAGAGAATTTTAGAGAAGCTTCGCTCTTACGCTCAAAAATAAAGGATGAAACTACTAATGAACTCGAAAGAAAAAAGTTTCATACTCCATCCACAGGGACAGCTTCTTTCTTTATTTCTCTTTTTTATTATTACATAAGTTGTTGGGGTACTTATGCGGTAATAATACAGCAACAAAAAGAATAATAATGAGAAGAAGTGGAAATAAAGTTGAGAGACGGGGGACGACGACTGACAGTTTTATTCTATTTTTATTATTTCCTCTTTCACGTTTTTTATGCGCTGTTTTCAGCACAAATAATTATTTTTTCCTGTGAAATCAATGCACCCAAAAATGTATTTTGGACAGACTTTACTTACAGTAGGTAGATAAGATGTATTTGAAAATCGGATGACGGTTTTCACAAGGTTCCCGGTTTCATGAAAATGTTTCAGAAAGGCGACAATCAAATTATAAACTTTCCTTTTCTTTTTTATGTTTGTGAAACCGCATGTTAAACACTTTGTGGAAGAAAAGATGACATCTTATTTTTCATTCTTCACTATCTATTCTCCTTCATCTGTCTTACTTCCTTTCAAACAAAAGCAAAAAATGGAAAGTTTTACTACTTTGCATCTTTACGTCCGGCTAAAGATTCTTTTCTCTTCTGTCTCAGCTGCTTCCCTGACAAATTTCTATTCTTATGGAAAAATATGGATAACTTTTACACACAGCCTGTTTGCCACTTGCTTGTTTGCAGCAGACAGAAAACAGCCGTGCAGAAAACTTGAAGATGAAGAAGGGGAATAAAAACAAAAAAAAAGTTGTTGGTTGATAGGTATATTTGTAAATGCATCTCATTTCTTTCTTTTGTTCAACTTTTTTATCTTTGAAAAAATACGAAAATTCAAATTGTAAAAGTAAACTACAGTTGGCAATACAAAAAAGGAAAAGCGTATATTTAGAGTTGAATAATAATAGTTTCTTGGAAGCAATGAGACAAGTAGAAAAGAATGAGAAGAAGAGGGAGAGGAGGTGAAAATACATCTTATTTGTCTGAAATGACAAAACAAGTTTTTGTTCCTCGTTTTGACAGAAATTCATTGAAGATGGTGGTGTGACAGATTAACAACTTCACAGCTCTCCCAACCTCATTTATCAACGTCCGCATTAAATTATGGCATATACTGCCAAAAGAGAAGAGTAGAATCGGACAAGCCATTTCTCCATTTGGTTATGTCAATGTGATCGCATCTACCCCGTTCCTCCATCATCGTCTTATCTTACAGTTTGCCTTTGTCATAAACAACAAAGATGAGTGTATAGAGAAGACAAGATTCGAATCGAATCGAGTAGACATCCTAGAAATAGAAACATTTAAACAAGCGACATCGTAATATTGGTGATTGACAAAATTGCATAGAATATTTTCATTTGTTCATTACTAAATTTTGAAGGCTTTGTTACCCAGCTGGTTTTTATTTATATCAGTTATTATCGTTTTCATATAATATTCTTAAAATATCAACGGCACAGGTCACTCAATGAGTAGTTACTTGTGCTCTGCTTTAAATGTTAGCAGCAAAACTTTGTAAAATTAAGAGTCAATTTGAAAAATTGTCAAATAAATACATATTTTGTTGTAATTTCCATGAACGAGCTATCATGATCATTACCTTTTATACTTATACTATTTATACGTTTTTACTTTTAACGATTTGTTTCAAACTGAAGTGGAGGGAAGAAAGGATTACAAGTATTCCTCCTCCTCCTTTGTTAGTGCCATACTTTTTTGTTGGTACACTTTATCAGTGACTAGACATCCCAGCCGCACCACGTGCAATTTTTCTTGATCTCTCTCTATCCAACTTTTCCCTTCTATCTTGCTACCACACCAAACAAAACAAAGTGGCCTTCTTAATACAGAAACTTTTTACAATGCTTCTTCAATCTTGATTCTTCTCCCTGTGTTCTGTGTACTATTTTTCCTTTACAATTTTTTACCAATATCAGCCAGCACTAAAAACTCCTACCTTGTTTCTCCCGCACACAAAGCAAGAGATAGCAAAGAGTAAGGATGCAACGAGGAAATGTAAAATACGATTTTTCAAAAAAAAATCCCCAATCCCAGCGTAGTGCATTCCTACTACTACCATCACTATCGCCACCACAACTTCCACTCTGGAGAGAAAAAAAAGAAAAAGAAAAGCGGAGTGACTCTATAAGTGAGTGGGTAAGTAAGTGAGCTTTGTAAGCACACCAAACAACATATATGTGGAGGAGGTAAAGAGAGAAAATAAAAAAGAGGAGGTTTTTCTCTCTTTCGCCTTCTTTCTCCACACGAAACGTATGTTGTGTGTGATCCAGAGCTTGTGAAGAATGAGTGATGACTGCTGGTTGGGCTCATTTGTCCATGTCCAAGAGAGAAAATCTTGCCTGCTGCTTTGCTTACATTGTGCATGCATCGTGCATGTATCTGGTCTGATGCGGCTGGATATAGCCTGTCTTACTCACAGCTTTACTCGTTCCGTTGTATTCTTTATTTTTTATAGCTTCTATGCATTCCCCGCCACATCAGACCACACTGCTCCCATAATAATATTATTATATATTCAGGAAATAGAAGAAAGCACATGAGAACTGTGTGTGTGTGTGCTATACTCCAATCTGGGCTGACATATATTACACATCATGAAGCAGACCAAAACTCTCTCTTTCTCTTTTATTTTCTTACTTTATCTCCTATTTTTCACTTTTCCTATAGTCTTTTTACTCCAGTAATACTTTGATGGTGATGGTGTATCCTGCTGTGAGAAGAAGAGAAAAAACGGTACTTGATTTAGAAGTTTTTTTTGGTTGAGAAGGATGCAAGTGAATGTGTACATAAAGGATTGTTTTATATTTCTCTATTATTATTTGGTATTTTATACTGGTAAATTTGTGCATGACTAGGATTTTCTGTTTCTTTTTTGACATCAAACCGACATGCATTTACCGCAAAAAGTTTTAGCGTGGTTTTATGATTTTGTTTCTTTAGGGGAATAACCCGGGGAATATTTTTATATGTTTTTTGGTCTGCTTATCTATTTTTATTTCATGGTAGGTTTATTTTTGTGTGAGTAAAAGATTCTGTTTTAACACAAAAAGTATTGAAATAAGTAAATAAGGAATGTACATTGAAGAATTCACTTTTCTTAAAAACGTTCAACTGTTTTGGAAAAATGCTAATCTGGTTTGGAAAATCATAATGGTCTAATGGAATTTTAGTTCAATATTTTGTTATTTAATAACTTGCCCAAAATAGTAATGGCATTTAGTCAAAATTTTCATTTTTAGGGAGAAACTATTAATTATTTTGAAAAACAAAATAACTGCTACGGTAAATGTTGCAAAAACACCAAGCTTTGATGTTTGGCGCAACGACATTCAAATACTTTTGTAATTACCCATCATTCATTTACACACTTTTAATAAGTGCCATTCTTTTGAGGTGTAAAACTCTACAATAGCTTCTTCATCATACTTGAAGAGACTCTTGAACTTTTTTATGTATCAGTTGCCGCTTCACATACTTATCTACAAAGCCATTGCACGGATTTTGTCACCAGAAGCACCGGCGGAACATTGAAAACTTCATTCATTCCGTGCATTATGCAGAATAATATTATTACTATTGTTACTACAGCGTATCTACATAATACCTTTAACATTGTTCGTGTACTTAACCCAAATTTTATTGTCAACTGAACGTGTCTTCTGAAGTGATGCAAACAAGGGGGAAATCAAAGTATCTTAAGTACTTATAAAAAAACTTTTTCCTAGTGTAAATTAAGTAGCAAATATTAGTATGCATATATACTTTGCACAACTACTACTGCAGTAATATGCAACTCATATAAGTAGAATGCCTCTGGGTGTAATAGCAAGCACCACTGTATTTATTAGTACACTTTCCTTCTTTATTTTTTTCTTCTCCTTTCGAGCATGATAGCGTACTATATAAGGTCATTTTTGACATTATAATGGTAATAATCGTAATAGTAATGCTAACAAGAAGGAAAAGAAGAAGGAATGAAAGACGGCTGCTGCTAATAATAATGATGGTATGGTAACAAGTGATGTGATATTACGATATGATATGATAATAAAGTTTGAAATCCATGTGACTTCTATGACTTTTCTTGTTGCTCCATATCTACCACCATCATCACCACCAACTTTGTAATTTTACATAGACACTTTTCTTGCTATAGATACTAAAGTAGTTTCTCTTTAACCACTATTAAACTATTTGCCGTTTTTATACAAAAAGTTGACTCATCTTGCCATAAAGAAATTAGCCCATCACACTGTTTGCTTTGCTGCCGGGACCATCTGTGTGAAGCAATAAATACAACAGTGAGGAGGAAAAAGAGAAGGAGGAGAAGCCTTATAAAATATATATGAAAAGTGAAAGTACCCGCTGGTTTGACTAGGTGTATAACGGCTCAGTTAAAACTAGTGAAAGTTGAGCTTGTACATATGCTCGGATATGCATTTCCATTAAAGCACGTGTGTATATATTCTGGAGATATAAGCCATACGTAATACATGGTTGAGAAATAAGAAGAAAGTTGTTGGTTAAGCCATACTCTGTAATAATAAGTACTTTTCCGACATACTTGGCACTTAAACTGTGACTACTACGTACATATAGCTTAATGCTAATAGAACTGGTTTGAGTACTCCTTGCCTAGTGTGCATGTAGTCTGCTACGACAAGTTACAGGAAAAACTTGGACGATTGAAGCCTTTTTGACACTGGGTTTTAAGGGCTTATTTGATTGCTCTTGCTAAACTGAAACGCATAAAAAAGTTTGTCTATGGTTGTTGCTGATGATGATGATGGAGAAATATTCAGCACAGTAAAATATTCTTCCTCTTCTACATCCGCAATACGTGCTTTGTATTCCCATTTGGTTGGATGTTCTTCCGTGTACCGGGCAAGTAAGATGCTGTAAGTAGTTTGGCTTTGGTCTCTGGAGTTGCTCTGCTCTTTATTTGATCATACTTCTACCTTTTTTGGGTATTATAACTTGAATCCAAGTAACACATTAACTATATTTTTTCTTTACTGTATTTCATAACTTTTGAAAAAAATGTTTTAGTCAAATTTAAGTGGTAGTCGTAGCTGAATAATCTAAATGTTGTTATGCATTTTATTTTCGGGGAAATTATCAAGTAATAAAAAGGTCATTAAAACGGATAAATCAACAAGAATAGTTAATATAATGTAGATGATATTATATGTGAGGATTCATCAAGACCAAATGTTGACAAATGACAAAAATTAAGTGATAAGTGGAAACGACATTGGAAAAGTAATTAAAATAAGAAATCTTGTTATTTGTATTTTTGTGTGTCCCTACAGAAATGAAGAGGATCAGAGAAGCGTGAACAAATCTCTAATGACATCCGAAACATTGAGAGGATGATGGTTGGTGGTGATCTCACTTGACTGCTTTGTGCTCCTCATCTTGTGTCCTTACAACACAGCCATTCATCATTACTCATGTTCTCTCTTAGTCTGTATCTCTTGCTCTCAGACCGATGAAAGAACCAACAAGAAGAAATTTGATGATGATCTTTCTCCGTACAATGCCAAGGGAAAACGACGTTTGACTCGTCTCAATAACAATCACTTCCACCACCTTAATTTCTTTCCAAGTAATGTGACAAATGAGCAAGGAGGGAGTACAAAAACGAGTTTTGGGAAAGACACATGCACAAACACACATTTTACTACATACTTCTGCTCTAAAACTGGATTAAAATAAGGATCTTAATGACAGGAACGACAACTAGAGAAGTATACAGCGTGCTCATTATTTCCTTCAGCCAACTGATACTTCTACTTACGATTAGTTCTACTGCTACTTCCACATCACCACCACCAGTGGGTTAACTCAACTGGATATCATTAGTACCTGTGGCTTTTTCACAAAAAGTGAACAACGGGGTCTCCTCATCTTCATCAACAACAGCTCTGGGTCTCTCTCAACTCATCTTATTGCTCTCTATATGAAAAAGGAGTAGAAGAGCTTATGGTAAACTTACACACTTCTCTCTCTTTCTCTCTCTCTCTCTTCTACTCTCGCTCTACTTGCCTTTCTCAAAAATTCTCACATATCATTAAGCCCCACAAAGAATTACGTAACATAAGCCCTGCTACTACCAACACCACTGCAGCAACAAAGACTATTGCTATTACTGCTACCACTGTTGCTTCCCTTGTTGGTGGTTAGTGAAAGTCAACTGCCGTGCAGCTATTCCTTGTGTTCTCCCTCTTTTTATTTTACTATCAGTTTTATATATTTTTTCCTTCTTTTTCTGATCATCATCATGGTATTTCCTCTATTCTTTGTGGAATGGTGTGTCTGTGTGTCTTGTGTATCTACCCGTAGATGTTCCTCTTGATCATCATCTATGTCAATCTTACATAAAAAAACTTATCATTATCCAGTCCTCTTTATCTCTTTCCTCATCACCCAGTGTGTTTGTGTGGTGGTGTGCGTCGTGTCCTGACTTTTTTGTGATTTTATTTAATGGTCAATGCACAAATACCATATCTATTCCGTTTTGTGTATGTATGTTCTTCTACAATTCTCGTTGTACTTGGTACATATTACATTGTCTATACCCACTCATATTATCCCTTTGAATCTTGTTCTCTGGTTTCGGCTTTATACTCCTTTTATTTACTTGCAAAGGATTTTTCCTCTCCAGAATCTTTATTTTTTCCTAGGTAGGTTGTCCGTAACTCTCTTCATTTCTTCCTTTATTTATACCAGACCAGTATTGATGAAGTAAAGAAAAAAAAGTAGAGGCCATTTCCACAGAGATTTTCATTGCTGGCCGACCAAACTGATGATAACGTTGTGACAAGCAAAAAAACACTACATATATATACATAGGTAGAATATATCAAAGATAACAGTCAAAAACACAGTGTTTTCTGTGCAGTATCATTAAAACTCTGTATAAATATAAGACCGACAAGAGTAAAGACAACAGGATAAATCATAATGCTTTAGAATCGGTAGTATACTAGTCCTAGTACTATTTTGTAGTACTAGCATGTCATGTTATTAACTTGTCATCATTTACTGCTACGTAACATGACAAAAAAAGACTGCAAGGCCAGAAAAATAGATAGAAAAGGAAGGCTAGCAAGCAAAAAAGAAGGATCATCAAGCAATAACAAAACATCTACGAAAAACAACCAACACAACATCATTCGCCACATCATAAATTATACGCTGTGTACAAGCTACTGAGAATCAGTTTGATCATCTTGATGCTTTTGAGCTAAAAGTAATTATGTAGGATTGTGGTAGCACTTGGTCTCCTCACAGACTTTTATATTGCTTGTCTGATCCTTTCATTGCGCTGCCAACGCTTTCTCTTATATTTTTTTGCTGTAAAGAAACGAAAAAAGTAAAGGGACCGATCACTATTTCCTTACATTGAACTAATGAGAAAAAAGCTGACCGACTTTTTTTTCAAAGTGGTTTTTTGAGTAAACTCAAAAGTGATGTGAAAAACAAGGTTCAAAGAAAAAACAGAAAGGACCAAGAAAACAAATATATGTACTTACGTTGAACAATATCATAGAGAAAGTCAAATAAAAGGGTACAAACATGGATTGCGTTAAAAACCACATTTATTGCTGATTTAAGATGATATTTTGCAGAGATATATAAATGAATGAATGAGACATGACTAAAGAATAGGCATAATATTTTTGCAAGTGATTATAGATAAATAAAGAATAAAGAAGCATAGATATGCATAATGTATTATATAAAGTGAGAGATTACATTTGTGTGTGGATATTTATCTTATGATGTTGACGATGACAATTTTGTTTTTTTATAAAGCGGCCCGAAAGGAGCATTTCTAAACATTTTGCTTTGACTTGAACAGTTGTAAACTCATCATAACATACACATAACAGTAATAATACATAGTAATAAAAAAGAGTGCAAAATTGAAACGTGGTGAACGTGAAACGTTGTTATAATCTCGCTTTTTATTTGTGTCACACGCACACATACACATATACGTTTTTATTAACACAAACAAGCAAACAAAAAAAGTGGTGGTGCCGGCGATAGGAGTAATAGTAGTAGGTGGAGTTGTTGAAGCATAAGCCGTGTGGTTGCTGCTGTTGTTGGTGGTGGCGGAGTGCGAGACAGAAAGAGAGAGAAAGCGGAGAGATGTATTTATTATGAAAGTGAAAAGCGCTCTCGTGGATTTTCTCTCTATGTTTATTTGGAATACACAACTTTTATGGTTATTGCTTAGTCATCAAAAGCCTTCTTTTCCTTCCGTTTATCTTCCCAACAAAACAAGCAAACAAAAAATAATAAATGTATATACACACAATATATTTAGATATACATATGAGTGGTACAACACTTTTGTGTGATTGTGTGTACGTTTCATAAAGACAGAGAGAAAGAGAGTGAAAGTGAAGCAACAAAAAAGAGAAGGAAAAGAGATGAGATAACCTGAAAGGGAAAAGGAATGAATGTCATGAAACAAGAAAAAGCAAAAAAGGTTTCTCTCTCTCTCTCTCTCTTGTACTCACTCTCCTTCGTCTCTGCTTCTCCCTTTGAAACTTTTGAGTGGCAAAAAAACGACAGAAAGTAAAGTGTAAGTAGTATTATTACATAACAAGAAATGTTTAGAACGGATGAACACTTTGTTATCATTTATACTACAACCACGACTACTATCATCATCGTCATCTCTGAAGCCATAAATATGAGAATCCGGACACTTGTCATGAGATCACAGGAAGACGTAGAACAAGAAGAAGAACGACTACTGACGGAAACAAGCTATTGGAACATCTGTCACATGAAGAATTGTCATCACCATCTTCATCATTATCATGATAATCATCTGGAAATGTACTGTAACAACCTTGTTGATATCCTAAATTACTGCTGCTTTTGTGCTAATGTTTGCGTGCTTCCTCTTTCTTGTTTCGCAGCATCAGTACAATTTCCTCTTACAAAGGCCAATAGCATGTAAATTTGAAAGGGTATATAAGGAACATTTACTTTATTAGTAAGCATTAAGTATTAACTTATCAAAGCGGGAAAGGTATTCCATTAAACATTCTATAAAGGATGACAAATAAATTTGTACTTTACATGTTGAAAGCAGCGGTAGTGACAATTAAATAGGCGTATTATACAAAGTGTAAGCGTGTAGGAGATAAAATATGGAAATCTCTATTGTGCTCTTGTTAAAAACAATACTCTTTTTTTGCATACCCAAATCGAGTACTCGATCAACGCAGTTTCGAATTGAGTACAAAAATAACAAACGGCGTCGTCGTCGTCGTCGCGAAGAATCAGACAGCTGGACTGAAATAACTCACAATACAACAGCAACTACAGGTGCTTGTACAACTTTGTCCCCTAATTTTGATAAACTACACAACAAATGTGAACCGTCTTTAAATTTTTCTCCAAATAGTTGTAATTGTTGCAATTATTGCTGCTGCAGTTACTGTTCGTTAAAGAAACGAAGAATTAGAAAAGCGTACAATAAAAAATGCCAGAGGATGGGAGTTAGTGGCACCATGTGTATTGGTGAAAGTTGTTGTGCTAGTAGTGTTGTTGGTAGTGACAGTGACGATGATGCAATGATTAGTAGAGATGGGCAAAAGTTGAGAACAAAAACCCCAAGCAAAAATAGAAGTAGTAGTAATAACAGCTATAACAACTGTAAAAGTAGTGATGGTGTCACATGCAGTGTATTGAAAACATGTTGTGGTAATAGAAATAGTAGTGACTACATTGGTGGTAGTAGTGGTGGAGCCACAAGAGGAACGATGGAGAGGACAAGAACGCCAATTTCATTTTTCTCTTCTTGTTACCATTTCCTGATTGTGCTTGCCTTGTTAGGGTTGTGCCAAGTGTCCGAAGAGTGTCCAGCAGTTTGTGAGTGCAAGTGGAAAAGTGGGAAGGAGAGTGTGATTTGTGCCAATGCCAAAACGAAACTTTCTGAAATTCCCTCCGGGCTGGATCCTGGAACACAAGTAAGCACAATAAGATAAAAATATATATGACGCGGTGGTAATAAATAACAAATGCATTGGGAAACTATATAATATGTATTTATCAATTTCCGGGTAGAAATTAAGAAAATGTCGTCACATTCGGAAACAAAAGTCATATGCTGATGTTGACAATCTGATTAAAATCATACAGCTTAATTTGTATTCGTTTATTCTAGAAGTGTTTTGAATCTGACGTCAACACGTTAACATACGGAGGTTTTCTAATATCAAATGTAGCTACATTCTGTATTTGTATGAGTAGTTTGTTTTCAGTTGTTTGCGAATTTTCTGGAATTAATTGATCTGTTGAGTTTTAATCATAACGACATCGAACTAATAAATAGTATGCATTTTCATAATGTGTTTTTGAATAGTTAAAGCAATTTGGTATGCGAGGAAAATCAGTGCAGATGGAGAAGTTGAAATGTCAATCTATTTCGAAGTCAGGGACAGCAACTAATTGTCAGTCAGAGTCTTTTGTTCATTATAATGATCTGTGCGAAGGAAAGTAGGATCGAAGAAAACTAGGGGCTTAATAAATGTACATATTCTTAGATTGCTTGTTTGGCATAAAAGCATCTGACTAATGAGTACTAATTCAGTAGAATAACAAACCTGTATTTAAAGCAACGTGAAAGCAAACATACATTACATAAAATATTCAAATATAATATAACAAAATGTTATAGTTGATAGTACTTGCTGTGCTGAAAGACAGAGAACTGAATTATGTATTTTGATGACGATTGTTTAAGTTTATAAGTGCTGTTGCTTTCATGATATGATTGTATTGTCCAAAAAACAGAAGTAAAAAATGCATTAAAGAGAAAATAATTTCTAACACGCATGAACAGTTGGATAGGCGGATTTACATACTCAATTTGACTGCCCCAAATCATAAAAGAAAATACATTCAATCATTTCGCGTTGTTCTAAAGGATTTTGGTTACTTCAGATTTGCCAAAATAGCTCTTTATAGCCGTACATATTTACTTTCAGTAGTGATAGTAAAAAATTAGATAATTTATTAACTCATCTCGTAACGAAGTAAAAATTCGAATATGATTGTTAACATTATCTAAGCTAAGTTATACCACTGTATCTTATTGAAAATATTAAAAGAAGAATTTCCTAGTGTGTACTTTAAGATTAGCAACACACGTTTAATGAAGTGTAGTTAAAGGAAGTTATAAGCAGGAAAGTTATAATCACTCAGCCAGCATTTCTACAGTAAACAAAATCATTCTTCCAAATCCATTCTACAAGAAAACCTGCTGCGGTATGTTATTATAACTTTAGCATCATAAACGCATCTCATGGCTCTCCGTCAGCTAATAGAAATTTATGCAGGTAATTAAAATTATAATTACTTCTACGGAGTAATAAAATGTAATCATCTCTGAATCATTTAAAATCAACTTAAATATATGTTGTATGTATTGTATGTTAATCCAACAACCAGGAGTTGTCTTAACTGATGTTATCTTAATGAATAACTGAATATACATATTGAAACTGCATTGAGACCGATATAGTAGAACAATTAATAAAAGTTTTCTTAGATGGTCGGTAAATTATGACTAAGAATACAAATAAAATGTTGTACTGGTTTGTGTTAATCAAAACAACGACGTGGCTAAGAAATAAAACACTATTCATTTAATCGAGAAGTAAAAAATGCATACAATTCAATAACGTTTACATGTCATTGTGTTTATTTTTGTTAAATATAGGTACTGGACCTTTCAGGGAACTCAATAAAATCGTTGCCAGCGAATGTCTTCCTATCTCTAAATCTACTCAACCTACAGAAAATATTTTTGTCAGAGTGTTCACTCAAATCACTGGATAGACTGGCCTTTGCCAAACTGAAAAATTTGGTTGAACTTGACCTGAGTGGGAATCGACAAGAATTTGTTCCAAGCCATGCGTTCAGCCAGATTCCTGAGTTGAGAGAACTGAAAATGAACTCAAATCCAATATCTAGAATATCAAATGATGCGTTTGTAGATTTGGGACGGTTGGTGAGGCTGGAGTTGTCAGGTTGTCGTATTGGGACCATTGAAATTTGGGCTTTCCGTGGACTTCCCGCACTGGAGTGGCTTCGTCTGGACAATAATCGATTGTTCGCCGTCCAGGTACATACTTACCGATTTATATACTGCTATTTAATACCATTTAAACACTTATTTCGTCTTTTTATTGCTCCTACTGCATCTAACGATGTTAATTGAAGTACCTATCAACGTTATATAAAATTGGTCCATGATACACTATAATATTTTATATTGTACTCCCTCGCCACCCATTTTTAATTCAATTTATTGAGAATTGAAAGACTCTGAAAAGGAAAGTGAGAAAAGTGTAAGTAAAGAGGCTTGTATTCATGCTCCAGGGGAAGTCATACATCAACTCTTAACTCACAGAGAAGTATATAATGTCATAATATATCTTTAGGTAATTGGCTTCCTCTGCTTGCCATAGGAGCTGGAAGGGAGGAAAAAATAATATTGATGTGGTGGTCTCCTTCTATTGCACTTTTGTTCGGTAGTTTTTTCGTTCACGACAAGGACAACTATTTTCGTTTAATAATAACGGCAGTGGCACTCAATTGTGCTTTACAGCTCTGTACATTCTTCCACTTTCTAGTCAATAAAGTAGTATCATGTCTTTTGAAACTAAATTTAGGAATGAATACGTGTTTCCGTTGCAGGGAAATACAAAGTATGCACTTTTGCGTTAGATGTTTTACAGCTGCTGAGCAAAAAATGGGGTAATATGAATCAGTAAATGACAAAAAAATACAATAAAGCTGTTATCGATTGCCTACATGCATATTTTTTATAAAGAGAACCATGAATGTGACAATCGTGACAACATCTACTAAATAAATACAGATATAGCTAGCATTAATGTAAATATACATACATGGTATAATTTTTATTAATTTTTAAAAATATACGCTTTACAGTACCTGCACATTTTATTTTTTATTTTTAATTAACATGACTTTGGCCGAGGTCATTCTTTAAAGGAAAATTGCTTACAAAGTAGTACGTAATGGACACGGATCATAATAATAAATATCTTACAAATAAAAAATAAATAAGGTTATCACTTAAGTAATATCATGGCATGTTTGAAACGTTCTGTTCAGTAAACCAGGATGAAATTAGATCCCCAAAAAAGTGAGGGTACAACGGGACAAGATCAATGTCCTTGTCAGCATTTCCATCGACAAGCCAACCGCAAAGCATTATAGTCTCAGACCAAAAGTAAAGTCCAAGTACGATGGATCCAATATTGGTGTGATAAATGAGGGGATCTGTGTTGACCCAGAAGATAAGGGATATTAGCGCTGTGAATTGGGGGATTAAGAAGAATAAGCCAGAGAGCTTGGCAGCGAGCTTGCCACACCGCGGCAATAAACACATCCACAGTGGTATCTCGTGTATCGCAGTCAATCCCGCAACGGCTCCAACCGTGGCCTCAATCCCTTTTCCAGGGTAGAGGAGTCTTACGGTGACAATTATTATAGCAAAAGTGACAAGCCAAATGATTTTCGCTGACCAAAGGTAGGCAAACCTGAGATACCTTTCTGTTCCTTCCCCGAAACGATCCGGTTTGTCGAGACAATCAAATTGAAACCGGGAGAATGTGATTGAAAATGAGAGGATAAATAGCCCGAAGAGAGTGTACAGCCCAATGACGGATGGCATCAAGTTGGGATTCTCCATGAGAATCATTAAGTGCAGAACACAGAAAGGGAAACAAAGGGTTAGACTCTCGAGAAGGAAAAAGGAACCAGATGCAGCCAACCAGCGAGCTGCTGTTGTTGCTGAAGATGTGGCTGCTGATGTTGTTGTTGCATTGGACTTGGCACATTGTCTCCGTTCATTTTCGCCAGCAGCGGGGTTGGCGGCAATGGCGGTGGTACTTCCCGTGCTGCTGTTTGAGCCACTCCACTGAGCTCCCTTCTCGAGCACGCTGGAAATGAAGTATGCTGCTGCTAATATCACTGGCACGAGACAGGGAACAGCAGCCAACAGCCAAGCTACTTTAGAGCATCTCCATAATTCCCTTCGTGCACAGCAACTTGCTGTCATGGTGCTGCCGCTCGGTGAAGATTTGTTTCTCGACGTCCTACTTTTTCCCATGAAAAATGTTATTGATGTAATGGAACCGCTTAAAGCAATGATCACCAGGGAGGCGACCGCCAAGTTAAAATTATTCAACTGAAAATGCCAGTAAGTGAGGCCGGCACTCCAGACGAGATTAAACAAAACAAGAATCAAAGTTAGAAAGGCATTTTGAACGCTGCTCCTTCTTTCCTTGGTGGCATATTCATAGTAGAAGAATCCTCCATCAAAATCCTTTTGCTGCTGCTGCTGCTGGGAATGATGATGGCCATCTCCATTTTTCAAAGATGATGACGACCCTACTACCCTTTCTTCAGAAGATGAACTTGATTGACAGTTTGCGGAAATCCCTTGCACATCAAGTGGCCGACCATTTTCATCGGCCAAAAGTTGTCTATCTTCCTCTCCATTTTGATTATCTTCGTCGCTGTCTTCTTGCTCCTTCTCCACTTGCACCACAACTTGCTCTTTTTTCGGATGAGCTTCATCGTTCCCAAAAAGCTCTTCGTCGTCGCCGCCACCTCCACAATCCCCCTCTTCAACTTCTATAACTTGGTCGTTTTTCCGTGACATGTTTCCGGATGGATTTTTTAAGCGTCCTTTCCTCTCTTCGTCTCACTGAGATTCTTTCCGTTGATTACGTACGGGCCACGTAGCAGCACACAAAAAACGACGATTCCTGATTTCTAATAGTTTCCAACCTAAGTAACTGTACTAGGGACAGCCAAAAAAATAGGCAGGCAATATAGCATCCAAGTTATTCTATTTAACAACCAACCAACCACCAACTTCACTTCATATAACTTTATACACTACTCTTCTACTCTAGTAATCCTCCAGAAAAGGAAAATCGAAAGTCGAGGAAAAATAATAATCTCAACTCTTCTCTACTGCCGATTCCACGTCTTTACCGATAGAGCAGAAGAAGGATACTTTCACTGGTTAAGTCAGATGTTATCAAGTCAAGAATTATATAGTTATATGTATATCAACAGATATATGTGTGGTTAAGCCAAGTTCAGAGACTGAGATGGAGAGAAGCAGAGAAAAAAAGAGATAGTTGATTTCGGTAGAGATGGCTAGTGACGGCACTAATAAATACTAATCTTTTTTTACCCTACCCTTTTTCCAAAAGTATTAGAGCACAATACACTCACAGGACGTTGCACTGGTAGAAAGTCTAGAAATATTAAGTAGCAACTCACTTCTCCAATCACGTACTATTCAACCGCAAAGAATTCCTCCCTGTAATGGCAATCATCCAAAAAGAGCACCAAAATAATTAAATAAAAGGGCTTGGCTAGTACATATTATATCAAGCGGTAATTAAATATAACTAATAAAATTGTTGATGTACCTTCTACACTTTGTATATAATGGTGGTATGAAGTACTGCTCTCGATAGGAGTATCTATTGCTCAATGCCTACCTCAATGTTTGCCACTTTCCACACTTGAGTGGATGACTGGATGAGGAAATTTTCTTATTCCCATCGGACTACCTTTTAAATGCTGCTTGTGTGATGATGCCGTTAAAAAATGCGAAACTTTGATATCAAAAGAACATGGACACTTCAACACAGATTGACAGCGGAGAAAAGTTAATTTATCTAACAAAGAGCAAGGCTATACTTCTGCTGTTTCGATTCGAGGCTGAAATTTTTTTCCCAGTTTCACTTCGTTACTTAATACTGTTATTTGCTCATTGACTTACAATAGATGTAACAATTTCGTCAATTATCATCATCACAATCATTGTTATCACCAATTAATCATCATCAAGTATTTAAGTTGTACATGAGCACGAACGGATGAACATGATTCAAATTAAATTAGTAAACTTGTTCTTTTTTGTTATCGCGGTGCAAGTAGCTGTGTTATTGCATTAGGTATATATATTTTTACTATTTACAGTATCATTTTAATACAGAGATATACGCTTGTTTGTATGTGAATTGTGAACATCGCCATCAAATCAACCAGCATCAAATAAGCCTCGTTTTGGACAAGCCAAATATTTGTTTTTTTCTGTTGCAAAACAGCACAAAAAAGGATCGGTATCAGGATCCAAGTATAACTACAACGTTTTATCTTTATCTTTATCATGTATGTATTATTGCAACACAATACTCACAACAACGGCCATTTCCATGATGCTGCTACTTGAAAGATGGCATCTTCGTCGCCACCACCACCACCATCAGCACCGCTTTAGTTTAGCAGTAGCTCATTCATGATGATGATCACGTTTTTTGTGTTAAGTGAATAAGTGGTGGTGATGGTGCTGGATTGGATGTAAAAGGAAGAAAAAGGGTTTTTTGTTTCTGTCTTGTTTCATCAAATTCATTCTCTCTCTCTCTCAAAAAGAGAGATTCCAGGCTTTGGAGCATATAACAAACATACATTGGCAAAGGAATCGGCAGAAAAGCAATGAGATGATATGTGATATTTGTCGACAGACACCAACAAATAAAAATCATCATCATGTTCTCTCCCTCCCTATCTTATCTAAAATTCCTCTGTTGCTCCTCATTCCTCATTTCCAGCATTGCTACTACTATCATTTACTACACACCACTCCGCCTTTTCATAATGAATTGGCTTAAAGAGTTATTACTCCCTTTTTTACCGTTACATGGGCTCACTGGAGAACAGAAACGGACTCCGTTTTTTGCCTTCTACTAATATCATCGTCATCATCACCACTTCTTATCTTTCTACTTCTTGTACTTTGTACTACAAAAGGCTTACACTCAGATACTCAAAAAAACGGGAAAAATTCAATTGAATCCCTAACTTATCTGAAACTATATATATCTTTCTATTATATATCTATTATATTTCCAGATATATACATTCATTTCTTCTTCTTACAAGAGCTTTGCGTACGTTTACAAACGCACATGATTATCACCCATAATATTCCACTCACATCTCATCTTCTTCTTCTTTATCTTCTTTTTCCTTTTTTCTCTTTTACTCTTCGCTTTTTGCTTTTCACCCGTCTATTGCCATCATCATCATAACTAGAGATGGAAGACTTAGAAAGGATGAGAGAGGTAAAACAGAGACAGCCATAAAGAGAGGAATGAAATGAAAATACACCTACTACAAGGCTTTAGGTTTGGTCGTTGGTTGGGTTCAAATTGAAACAAGAATGATAATAATAGTAATAATCAATGAATGTGTGCGTTCTTTCTCTCTGCTTTTTTGGCTTTAGTGGTCGCAACGGTGGTAATGATGGTGGCAGGGTGGTGGTTTGCCCCTCTCTCGTGAAAGTGACATTAAGGACATAAAAGTGCATATTTGGTTCGAGTTAAGCTAAAGTATTAAAATGTTAGTTTTTCAGATCAAAATTGCAGTAAAGGAATTCTACAGATATATCCCTATTCTGCGCAATAGCTATTATGACTAATGTATATCGTTCCACTATGGCATGCTAAACGTCAACCTCTTATTCTTTCTCAAATATTCTATGAACGAAAGGCAACGATTATCCTTAGCAGCTGCATATTGTTTTGAACTTGGCAGCCGTGGTCATGCTGATACATCATCCTTCTTCGTACGACAAGATTTCACGATTTGATTTATTTTATGTATAGCTTTATGAGAAAGAAGTGTAGAAGAAGGTTGGCTGTAGTTTTGTATCATTGGAAGGAAGAAATGCAAGCTGAAGAAACGCTTGACTTATTGTCCTCTGTATATGTATACATATATCATCATCATTTCCTTTCTCCAAACAACCGGCATGAAGGAAACCTATAACTGCTGTAGTGCTACAAAGTATGTACTTATTTTGGATAAATTCTTAAGCTTTAACCCTTTTCTTTAACTGCGTGTCTCCATATCTCTCTTTTGTATGCATTCCAAATAATATACCATATCCTTTTATCTAATCTATCTTTGGATAGTTTTGTACTTTCCTGTCAACAGTACTCTTGTCTGATGGTTTCTCTCTTCTCGCTTGTTTCACTAGCTGTGTTGCGAGAAACATCAAATTTACGTTGCATTGCGTTGTCAAAGTTGTCTCGCTACAGGAAAAAGTCATTGACTGACAGACTGTGTTAGAACCAAAGAAAGCGTTTGCTGGAAAGGAGGAGCTGGAATGGTTTCATTGAAATATGAGTACTGAGTTGGCTTGGTTGTCGTGCGTGACCTATGATAAAATTGCTAGCAAATAAGTCTTTTCACTATACTTTGTTGCTGTTATACCTATCGTTTGTGTAAGTATTTGAAGATGTGCTGATGATATGTGCGTTATAAATCCATTCTTACCGTAGACTGTTTTTAGCTTATAATTTATAATATTGGTTCAGCCTTTAGCCTTAGCTTCGTAGAAAAGATAGTTGCACCGTTTAGTAATGCTATAATTTAAATACATTATTTAAAGTCATTTAGATTTCTGTATAAGCCGTGACCTTTGAATGTTCGGATTACTTAATCATACAAAGTTCCATCGATTAAAAAAACACAAAATAGTTTTATACGTTTTGTATCACTGTTATGCAATTTGTAATACAAGTATTAACATCTTTTGATCACTTCACACTTCACGGCCATCCTTCATCTCACATCTCTATCTATAGAAGGTAAAAAAATTCTTTTCGACCTTGGTTCCATCATAGTACATCAAAGAGTCATACTTAAATTCAAAAAGCACGGTATATTGTCAAAATTTTAAACTTTAGTTAGTTGCGTTATACAATCTCACAATGCGAATATTATAGTAATTTCTTACTTTTTATTTGATATATTTCACTACTTTTTAAATAATAATCAGTGTACACCGCCTCAATATAATGACGTTTTGGTTCTATCTGTAATATCCATCTCTACTCAACACTGCAAATCTCTTTTTTGTCGTTAATTCCACCCATCTGCTTCCTTCAGCTATTTTCTATCTATGCTTGATACTTAATGTAAAACAAGTTATTACTGTTATTATTATGACAAAGCAGAAAAAGTTGCGACAAAAAGTTTCTGTCTCTCAATCTTTTTCCAAACGGTTAGAGGTGTCCCAGAAAATTTTGTGTCAAAACTATCCCGTTTCTGATTCACTCTCCTCTTTCTATAGTCAACAGCAATAGTTTCGTCATCTTCTCTAAAAGTATGGCATCCGTTTTTTGACAAAATTTTATAAAGTATTATTACAATCACTTTCATTCAACTTTTCACATTCTCGTGCTCCACATATCTAAATATTTCAGTTCTTTCTTTCTCTGTGTGTTTCTTTTATGCGGATAATCGCATGGCACTATAGCAGTAGTGTATTATCATGATTATGACTATTATTATTACAAAACCAGCAACTTTAAACTTTGCAAACTACCATCACCACGGTCTACTCATGCTCCAGAAACAACTTACTTTTCGCTCTTACCAGTTCAAACAAACAGTTTTCTATACACTCATCACTACGACTTCTTCCCTATTCAAGACATTGTTTCAGAAACGACTATGAAATAAAAGTATAGGCAATAAGCAGTGTGACACAACGCAAGATACTATGAGCAGGAAATAGAGAGAGAGAGAGCAAAAAGCATAATATTTATCAAGAGCATTATCATAAGCATCATGACAATTCACATAAGTTTTACTTTCCCATAAGTCAGAATATAGCATGTAGACATACAGGATGTAAGGCTAGTCGTGAGTCGTGGTAGCATAATATGGCATCCGATTCCTCCAGGAGAAAAGAGAACAGAAGCACACAACCAACTACTCAATCCAGCTTGAAAATTCAATGCACAATTATGCCGTCATGGGATAAGAATTAAGGAACAGAGGAACAGCAGCTCTTCCAGGTTACGTTTTAGTCATCATCATCAGCACCATCATTTTTGAATTCTATGGTATTTATTCTCATCTCATACATAAGCCTATAATATAATATGCATGCATAACTGTAAAGTAAAATTCTGTGCATCTATTATTCAGAGATGTCGTACACGAATTTGTCCAAAGATGTTTAGAAATATATATATATGACATTCACATTTTATAACAGATTGTGTGTAAATTTTTGAAATATAATTTAGAAAAGCTAACGGTTACTATTGCTTAGGAATTGTTATATGGCGCAATGCAAAGTATGTCATCTTGTTTTAGGGGAAAATAGAAAAATGATGCGTAGAAAAATATAGGTACACGCACACACTTTTGCATTAAGCGCTAAAGCTTGATAGAAGTGTTAGTTGAAGGAAGAGGTACTGAGCGTCAGTAGCTAACGACTCTATTCATTGTTAGTGTGTCCTCTGTGTATTTGATTAATGATCATCCCTGTGCTCAGCATCCTACGCCAACCGTATACCATCCGAATTGTAAATACAATACCTTCCTAGATATTCGACATCGATGTTTTTTTACGAAATTTTCTGACTCTATAAGTATAAGCAATATAAGTACGTAGTTTCGTAAGTTTAAACGACAATCTCTGACTTTCCCTTCTCTGATAATATGCAAAATAAAATAATAATAGAATGAATAACCTTGTTTTCTGCAATATTCGATGATGGTTCCACCATCTCAGGCACTGCGTGCTGCGCCATTAGCAACACCAAATATAACAAATGATAAGAAAAAGCGTTGAATCTGCCGAGGAATAACTTATATAATTATTTCATTTCATAACTTGAATGTTTTTATTTTAATTTAAAAAATATAAATATTATGCATTATTTATGTGCATTAACATATGCGTAATACTTGCACCATTATCAAATTTTATTGCGAACCAGTGTAAAATGTGGAACAACCGATAATATCTGATATCCACTCTTCCATCTTCTCGAAATTTCTGTCCAAATAATTCACAATGAATCATGATTCTTGCTTCTCTTACCCTATTACTTTCTTTAAAGAAAAATATATGCCTACATTTACCTATCAATATATTGTTCATGTACATGTGATTTTGGGTACCATGGGTAGCTGAGAAGAGGACCGTAGTGGAAACTTGTTTAAAACTCACTTGAAAACTTATTTTTCAGAACAAGCTGTTTAAAAAGACAGAATGAACTAGAAAAGATGTAACGAGGTAGACTTCCAACTTCCAAGTGACGTAATATTACACTGCTAATGCTCCACATGGTTACTTGAAGATGATAGGTCTTTTTATACGCTATAAATTAGATATAAAGTATTCATTTACATGCAGTTGAGCAGAATGTATTGAAACTGTAGTTAAAATTGGTCCAGTCGAGACCGTCGAGAGAATGAACATGTATTTTTATTATCTTATATAGAGAAACGGAAGGACCGTCATTGTGAAGTTGTCGTTGCCCTAAGACAGAAAAGTGAATTGACACGACGACAACAGTGTTCTTGACTATAGACTGTTTTACAAACAGAGACAAAAGGTCACTATCGAAGAAAAACAGCGTCAACATATGTACCCCTATATTTCTGTACCCTATTTTTAGACAAAAGAGCATAATTCTAGTACTATATATTTCAGTATAATAGAATAGGTGCATAATAGTTCTATGTAGATGCCTAGAAATTTATATAGCCCAGCATACTCTTTAAAAATCATCCAATTTAATGGAATAAAAGAAAAACACTAGAATAAATTGTTCTTCCTCTCTCGGCTCCTCTTTCTAAATTTTCTGAAACACAATTTATACGGAGTTGCCTGATAACAAAAGAGAGCCACCACTTCTCCTACCGCTCGAGCTGACTCCTCGCTCATATGAAAACGTCCGCTTACTTAAAAAGAAAGTGTACAGTGTACATACGTAAAAGTGAACGAAGACGTTGCCACTTTGTTTGTATCTCTGTATGTTAGCCAACATGCTATTTTTAATGGATTTAGATGTTGTTGTTGAGTGGTCTAAAGAAAACAAAAGGCGTCTGCTTTTTTCTACCATTGCTGCTGGTCCAGCCAGCCACGAGCTTGAACGTGCAGATTAAAAAAATAAAATGACTTGTTTTTTCTTCTGTGTAAAGAATGCCTTGTAGCATTTTACGTTTGTATGTGATGATGATGATTGAAGTAGTAAATATAGTTGTTGGTAGTAAAAGGGAGCAGTTAAGTAAGAGTTAAAAATATAAACGAAAAAAAGCTAATCCAGGATTTTGTCCGGTTATATTACAAGCTCAATATAGAAGTAGTTTGTGATGAAAGCAGAAAGAATAGTAGCGCCCTGACATAAAGACAAGACTCACTCAATCTCAGTAAGTCAAGAAAAAAGGATTTTCTGTGCTGCGTTTTTTTTGCAAATGGTTAAAATTATACGCTGTGTAAAAATGCTGCACTAAAAGAAAAGAAATGGAAAGCAAAAAAAAAGATGAAGAAAAGAATTACTTTGTACTCGTTATAATGATGATATATATACAAGGTAAACGTGTTATGTACATATAAGTAAGGTGCATAATGATATACAGACATGTCCTTAGGAATTGGATAATATTTTTTGTATACATGCCTGTAGCTGACTACGTGAACGAATGCATCCTGTACTGTACTGTATATAGGCATCCATGAAGCGGAAATAGAAATGGTTATCTTGATAGACGGATTATTTCGAATGGGTTTAATTTGACTGTCACTCTTCCCTCATCTGGCTGGTCTCAGTTGGCATCGCGTATCGTCGTTGTCGTCCTAGTCGTAGCACTTCTATCACTTTCTCCCACCGCGTGTAAGCAAAATGAATCTCTCGTGTGTCCTCTTGCAAGGAAACCAGCTTTATATTCATTCCAACACTACTGTTTATACAGCCGCTGCTGCTGCTGTTACAATGCAAAAAGTGGTACATTTACAATGCTGCATTATCATTCTCATCACCATCCATTCCAGCAGCAGCATCGGGAGCAATATAGCATCATTGCCAGCCAGATGGATGTGACTTGTTTCGTGTGTGTTTATACCGTTGAGCTGTACACACATTACTTGTTACACACTTGCTTTAACTCCACCAGACATTGTTGTTGGTTACTGCACAACTTTACGCATACAAGCTATATTCGCTATTTGTTTGCTCCCTGAGTGGGCTTACAATGGGTCCATGACGACTCTTTAAGAGGAGACTGTAGTATTTCTTTGATTGTAACTATTACTATTACAAAGGGGCGAAAAGGTGTGATGACCCTTGCAGTTTTTGTCACGTCTGTCTGTCCGTACTCTTCATATTTCTTAATGGTATGGAAACAAGTAGGGAGTTTTCCTCTGATAAATAATCATCGGCCTTCATAAATTTTAAGAGTTTGTTATTTGCCGAAATTCAAAATTATTTTTTACACCAACTGCTAATTCGTCAGGAACTATGCTTTCGATCCTTTTCTGGACTCCCCATTGCTTCACATTCGCCGAAGAAAAGGAATAAGCGTCGGACTTACTTGCTAGTAGTGGAATAAACCAATGTTCCTCAAAAAAGACCAGGACCAGTGTTGTCGCTCTATCTTCCCGTGTTGACAATGAAGCGAAATGGAGTGACACGCTGAGACATGAGTCTGATGAAAGTATTACAAAACCCATATTGTACTGAGAACAAGTGGGCATCCATAACTCTTTTCATCGCAACAGCAACAACAGTTATCCGGCGTCTTTTGCGAAAATTACTACACCATTTATAAATATACGTACAGCAATAATATAAACATTTACATCGCAGCAGAGCAACGTAACATTTTCATTATGCTATTATCATTCTCTCTATTTTCCATTTCTGTTCGTATGAATTTGTGTTTTTATTTAATTTAGTTAACCGGCCTCTTCTCAGTTTTATACCAATTTTAGCCCTATGAAAACCATTTTAAAGTAAATGCTACATTGAAACATAATTGTATCCATGCTTGTATTCTGTCATATGAACAGTTAAGGAAATGGCTGCGCTGCTACGACCAAGGACTACTAGTGGTAGTCATCAGATGGACAAACGGTGAAAATGACAGTACCACTAACGGGTTTACGGGTTTTCAACTATTTTGACTAAAAAATCAGGAAATGTCAAACACGCTATAAACTTTAGTCAGGTTCTCTCAACCAGTTTCAATTCTCGGGAGTTGGTAGAAGTGTATTATTATCGAAATAATGCCAAATCACACTGTGATTTGAAACTAACAATAATAATAGTAACAACAAGAACCCAGAATTGAGATAATATTATGGTTGGTAGATGCCAGGGGATCATGAGACTTTTCGTGTATCAAAATCTGTGAAATTCAATGTTTTATGGGTGGTTTGACCCAATTAAACAAGTGAAAACATTTTTTCCTTCTCAACTCTCTCGGCTAGAAAATCTGTCACAGATGTTTTCAACTTTTTATAAACTGAGGGCAGCTTTGTCCCTCAAGAAAAAAACCAAAGAGAAAAAAGTTTAGAGAGAGAAAGATTCTACGAAGTGGAAAGGGAATAATATTAATGCTGGTACTCAAACAATGATGAAATTTCAGTGTGCCTTGAGGATATTGCTTGCTAAAAAGACATGACGCTGCGATAAAAAAAGGAAGGAAGAAAAAAAACTGTAGTCATTCAACATCGCATTTCTCATATAGACTCAACATCTCTCATCTTTACCAAAAAATACATTTGCTCTACTTATCTAAATGAAAATGAGTGTTATAAGAAACATTTATGTATGCACATAACATATTATAATAAATATAAAAGTTACAGTAAATTGTTGCTGTAACTTTAATTTTTTTTCTCTATACACTTACCCACTTTCTCTCTTTTTGAAGAAGTGGAAGAAGATGCAATGTGTCAAATTGTAGATGTTGATGATGACGGGCTCTGATACAAAGTTATACTGATAAAAAAAGCATTCGTTGAGCCATTTTTTCATTACCATATGTATTTTACATGCTCATATGATGATTTTTATCATGTGTCATAAATGAAATGATGATGATGGCTGTTTTGGGAGTACAAGCGTAGGGTATACCTATGTATTTCTCTAAGCTGCTTTTTGTCGACTTTTCTCTTTCTTTTTTCTCTTCCATTTATTTCCCACATTGTGCAAGCGTGCATAGTACATATGTACGTAATATTATTTTTATCCTTTTTAAACCGAAAAAACTCGTTTATCACACCACACCAGTTCTTCTCTCTCCAGACTACTTTTCTTTTTTATTCCTAAAGAAAAGAACAAGTACAAGTCCAAGAGAAAGTCTAAAGAAGAAGACGCTCTTCAAAAAATTATCTTCGTTTCATGCTCCTTTCATTTTCAGGAGTTGAGCAAAAGTTGCACAGTTACAAGCTCATTGTAACAATTTTCCCCTTGAAGAGCTCTTTCTTTTTTGCGTTTTTTTTTGCAACCGCCATCCCCACCACCGCCATCACTACCAACCACTGCTATTATTACTTGCTCTTGTATGTACCAGCAGAAAAATAGAGTACATGTATTAATGTATTACGAGACGGTATATTCTTATATATTTATATGTGGGTACTTGAGTAAAAACTAACAACTGCACACTAGCGCACGACGACCCTTTTTATTTTCTGTGTAAATTATTCCAACTCTGGAGAAAGGAACAACCCAGTTTTTACTGGAGTATTTTTACAGATTTCCTTTTTTGCGCCATGTACCAACTCATTTAGGTTCACAAAGTGTGCGGTTTACTTTGGTATGCTTTCAAATAACACCCGCAGCAAACCACATCATTTTAAATCACTTGGATAAATTTTCCAACGCGAGGGAATACAAAATCGGATGAGTCTGAATAGTTTTAAAATGAAAAGAGAACAGAGAGACTCTTTAAAAGCGAAATCTATTCGTCCATCATAATTTCATTTTTCCTCTCTTTGTTTTGTAAACTCGGCAAGCAGTTAAACGATTTAACTGAAAAAGAAAAGATCTTTTTATCTGGTAATGAAATTTTGACTTTTTTATGAATTATCTATGCCTTTAATAATACATGTATTGAGACTGACATACCATTTTATTTGGCTCACTCGTTCAGAAACATTTAGGTTTTTTGCTGAAAAAGCTAAAAGGTCATTATTATGATATATTCTCGTTCCTATCGTTTTTGACTTTCTTATTTTTCTATAATGCTTCCGGTCTAAAATGCAATGAAAATAGAAGAAATGTTCTTCTTTTATTTTCTTCCAATATCAGAGTTGACAGAACGTGTGGTTATTTGGCGGTAGAGACGTGTGGTACGCTTCTTTGGTGGTGTGTGGCTTCTCACATTTCACAGTTTGGAATTGATCCCTTTGAATTGCTTACTTACCACACCACATTGAATCATTCCACCGACTAGTTGTTCTCTTTCTTCTGATTTCCCTGCTAAGAAAACTGCCACTACTAACGCTGCAAGTTCCCACTATTTATACTTCAGTTTGCTTTTTTCTTGAACATGAACTCTTATGTAGACTTTGGTAAACGAGAGAAGGTACACAATGAGAAAGGAAATATGTCAGTAGAAAAGTAATCGGTTTTTTCTTCTTTTCCCCTTTTAAGAAGGCAAAGAATTGTCGAATGTGTGAAAAAAAACGGGATAAAGAAGAGAAAAAATAGAGAAAGGATATTATTAGAGAAGTGAGAAAAACAAATGGAGAAAAAAGGAACAACTACTGTTACTACTATTACCACTTCCAATACTACTACGGCTATACAATACTTCTATCAGCATCATCGTCATCGTGAGCAGCAACCTATTTGAAACATTAGGGGTTTTCTTTCATTCGATGACTCCAAGACAGCTGCTGAACCAGCTTTAGTCCATTACGATTTTTGGCTTGTAAATAGAAAGAAAAAGTAAGAGAAATAGTAGAAGTATTAATAGGTTCGGCGTGGTATATGGTTTCTAAAATGGTTGTAGGTCAGCATTCTGATAAATAGTCTAAGATGGCTTGTTTCGACGAGAAGAAGAGTAAAATAGAATGCATAAGACGAAGACAAGAAAGCAGCATCTACTAATACCACTACTCACTTCTTTGTGTTTACTTGTTTTTTTGTAGTTCATAGTAGAATATACAATCTACAAAACTTAGTTAGTCCACAGGTTCTGTGCTCATTTCACTAGTTTTTTAACTGTACCTTTTCTATTTCTGAAAGAGAGACAGACATGGAAAAGTAGTGAAGGTTGTAAGGCACTTTTCCTGCCATGGTGAATACATTTTGTGTGTGTAGCAACCACCACTACCGCTTTTTCCTCTTGTGCAAATACTTACTTTACTTCCTACACAGTATAATATGATCATGATAATGGTGGTGATGTGGCGGTTTGTCGGTGGCACTTTTCCCTTACGTCTATGTCTACTACTATTACAGAGTTACACGACTCCTGTTTTCACTCACTCACTAGTTACTACTCGTCATGGGTTGGCTAGCTATTAAAGTAAATACGACTCTTGCAAACAAACATCTTTTTACTGCTACTACTATTACCTTCGTCGTCTTCGTCTTCTTTTCGTTTGCTTTAAAAAATAACAGACAACCAAAGTCAACATAGTCAACAAGATGGGCACGGATGACGGGCGGACGGAACATGGCGTCTTTTTCATTTTATAGATTTTTGTGTAAAAGTCTAGCAAACCTATACATGTAGGCTTTGTTTATTATGTATATAGGTATTTAAGAATTGTTTTTGATGTACAATATATTATATAGAGTGAGAGTGCTTACTTGTTAGCTAGTATATTCATATATATATTTGCCACTTCAGTTGTTGTTCTTGGTCGGTTTCTCTTATGAAGGAATGTTTGGTTGTGTCGACCTGAGAGAGATGAAGAGGAAATTCTGAAAAATAATATAGAAAAGGAAAATCATGTAACCAAAGCCAACAGTGAATTGAATGTCGAATTCTGGAAACTTGCCTGTGGTATTTAAAATGAAGTAGAATAGCTGTTGTAAAAATATGAATATACGTACTTATATGTGCATACAACGGCACATGCTAAAGGCATAAGAAAAAGACAGAAAAGTCAAATAGTAGACGTTGAGTTTTCAACTGTTGTTTACTAGAAGAAAGACTTTCTAGTTTTCTACTGTATAGATAAATGCATACATGAAATTTTAGTTTTTGAATAGGGTTGTTAGTTGAACTTCAATACTTGGGAGTTAAAAAGTAGCATTTAATTGTATAGGATTTTACAAATTACGTGCAATTATTCATTTATAGTGTTAAATTATTTTGATCATATAAATATGTTGTTGTTCATATGAATGAATGAGAAACGAGACCAAATGGAAGATTTAAAAAGAGTGAATTTTAAAGGGCTTCTCTTGTCGCTGTACAGTAAAATAAGAAGCGCAGTGCAGTTTGTATTTCTTCACCAAGTACCAAACCTGCTTTCTCAACATTCGTCGGCGAAAATCCCTTGATTTATACTAATTTTCCATTGCCTTCGACCATAAGTATAAACCTGGTTTGCGTGACATCAAATCTACTTCAATTTTAGGATTGTGAGTAAAAAACATTTTCTACAAAAGCCTCTATGCATAAAAATAAAGTTAATTAATTAAATAAATGGGGTTAATATGCTATTATGGACGCAACATGCTCAATTATTGTTGTTTAAGTATGAGGTGTATTCAGCCATTTCCACTACAAATAGAATGATATGTACGAAATATAAAAAACAAAGTCAAAGTCTTTTGTCGCCAGTGCACCAAGCAGTACGTATTTCAGGCCTGTTATGGAAAAGCCTTAATAAATAAAGAAAACTGCCATTGATGCTACTGCTGAAAAGATGAAATAGGTAATCAGATACAATGGTTATTGTGACGGACATTTGTACATTAACTAATCGTCTGTAACGACGACATGTCCATTATTTGTGCTTCTGGTTAACGATAGCCAAAAGATAGAGAGATGTAATAGTGGTCACCCGCCAAGATACGGTAGTAACAGAGAATCTGATCCAGTCCCAGAGGCATACATATGTATGTGAATAGGAAATGTGAGCGATTTGTAGCAG